>WAAB01013862.1:61729-156956 GCA_013389865.1 Piaya cayana
CTGGAAGCTGCTCTAAGGTCTCCCCAGAGCCTTCTCTTCTCCAGGCTGAACAACCCCAACTCTCAGCCTGGCCTCGTACATGAGGTTCTCCATCCCTTGGATCATCTCCATGGCCTCTGGACTGGCTCCAACAGATCCATGTCCTCTATACACCTGTTCCCTGAATTAATTCTTGTGACTTTCTGGTCCTGCAGCTCGTGCGTCTCAAACCCTCCCTGGACTGGGGGCCCTAACGCTGTTTCTCTCTCCCGCAGGTGCACAGATCGATGACAACATCCCCCGCCGCACGACTCAGCGCATCGTGGCCCCGCCTGGTGGCCGTGCCAACATCACCAGCTTGGGCTAAGGACCGAGCCCTTCCGTGCCCGCCGAGTGGAGCAGGGGCCGGGGGCACCTGGAGACCTTTTTTGATTCTTTTAGAGCCTGTGACAGTTACTGCGGGCACCCAGTGAGGGGGGCTGAAGTACAGCGCCTCTTTCAGTCCCCTCAGATTCCCTCCTCATCTTCACCAACTCCTCTCACTTCCCCACCCTCAGCCCCTACACGTTTCACAGAATCCAGAATGGTGGGTTGGCAGGGCCCTCTGGAGCTCATCCAGCCCAACCCCTGCTAAAGCCGGGTCACCTCACACAGGCTGCACAGGAACACGTCCAGGTGGGTTTGGATCTCTCCAGAGAAGGAGACTCCACACCCTCCCTGGGCAGCCTGTTCCCGTGCTCCGTCACCCTCACAGGAAAGAAGTTTTTTCTCATGTTCAGGTGGAACTTCCCGTGTTCCAGTTTGTGTCTGTTGTCCTTGTCCTGTCATTGGGCCCCATTGAGAAGAGTCTGGCCCTATCCTCCTGCCCCCCACCCGTTAGATATTGATAAGCATTGATAAGGTCCCTCTCAATCTTCTTTTCTCCAGGCTGGACAGACCCAGGTCTCTCAGCCTCTCCTTCTAAGAGAGATGCTCCAGTCTCCTTCTCATCTCTGTGGCCTCTGCTGGACTCTGTCCAGTTGTTCCTTGTCTGTCTTGAACTGGGGAGCCCAGAACTGGACTTCAAACTCTGGATGGAGTCTCCCTAGAGCAGAGCAGAGAACCCTCCTCTCCTTGTTGGCCACACTCTTCTCCCTGCACCAGGACACTCTTGGCCTCCTTGGCCACGAGGACACATTGCTGGCTCATGGTCGACTTGTCTACCAGGACTCCCGGTTCCTTCTCTCTAGAGCTGCTTTCCAGCAGGTCAACCCCTAACCCAGTGCAGGGACTTGTTCCTCCCCAGGTGCAGAACCCTCCACTTTAAAGAAATAAACCCTGGCTTTGACACCTCTGACACATAAATGTAAAGAGGATGTTTGAGATGTGGCCTCTGTCCCATTCAGGATCTTTCTTTTAATAAAGGAAGGATAAAGTGAATTTCCCGGGAGCTGCCTTTAAGACACACACACACACAAAAAGAATAAATTAATAATAAATGTAAAAAATAGGGGGTTTTTTTCCTTTTCTTTTTTTGTCAAAAGATGTCAAGCAGAAGAGTAGTTTAAGGGTTTGAAACTGGATGTTCGGTAGGGTTCTGAGTTCCAGCAGAGTAGCTAGGCGAGCACGGAGGGATGCGAATCCCAGCCTGTCCGTAACCATTCCCCACACACACCTCTGAGGGCACGGAAGAGCCATCTGCTGCTGCGAGAGAAACGGGACCCAGCACTAGGAACTGACAGAGCGCATCGTGCCTGCCCCTCGGGTGAGCGAGAATCCTTGGGGACTTCCATTCTGTTGATTTGTTTTGTTTTTTTTAAATTTGTTCCTTCTGGATTTCGCTGCAGATTAGGTCCTTGAGGAAACTTTTTTTTTTTAACATGTTTATGTGTGTTTTTAATGTGTTTGTATCATTGTGTTTATGAAGCCTTATCTGAGAACTGGGCATCATCTCCCTGTTCTTCCTGGTCTTTCCCGAACCTCCTTCAGGTTAGAGACTCCTACCCTGGTGCTTCAGGTGTTCCTAGTTTGCATCATTCCAGCCTGTGCTGCAGCAGGAGGTCACAGACCAGGCTTATAAGCTTTCATCTTCAGCTCTTCAGTCTTGAGCTGGTGTAAACCAAGGGGCTGGAGACCAACTGAGGAGCTGGGACCGAGTCTGTTGAGAAGTTTGTTTTAAGCAGTTAGTTTGTCTTTGCTCCTCGAGGTGGGAATGGATAAGCACAAGCCCGTGCGAGATTTCCGTAGCAGCCGTGTTCCCCCTTCCTGGCCATCGGTGAGTGGTTATTTAAAACTCTGAGATCTTATCTTGTGGAAAAAGTAGTCAGTTGAGCATGTGCCCAAGCATCTGTGGCAATTCCGACTGGAATCCAGAGAACCAGCTGTTGTAACTGGGAGCCCCAGAGCAGCTCGATGGGTCAGCGGCAGCTGAGAATCTCTCCTGCACAGGGCAAATTTCACAGTCGCTCAGTCCTTCAGGAATCTGCCTTTGTGCAAATGTTCATGAGGAGGTTCCCCACCCTCCTCAGACGCCTGCTGCCTCCGATTTGAGAAATCAGAGTGTGAGTGGTCCTTCCATGGATTTAGGAGCCCCGGCTTCTGGGACCATTAGCTGGATGTGGGCATTTAGTTGTCTTTTGGGATCAACAGTCTTTTAGCCCTGGGATTGGAAGCTGGCTGTTTTCAGGACACGGAGAACCAGTCTGCACCATTAGATTCCCACTTAGCTGGAGGACTCGGTGGTCCCGAGGACTTGGACCATCTGAGCAGAGACAGCGTTTCTACCTGCAGTTAACGCAGTGTTACCTCCACTGTCTGCACGCCTGGCACTTGGCTGCATCTTCTCCTTTCTCTTCTGTTTGTACATTGATCTTGTTTTTTCATATTTGTATTTTCTTAAATGGTGTTTACAGGTTCTTTTAGGGGGAAAAAACTATATATATGAAGGCTTTTAAGGATCAAGCACCAAATTTGTTGTTAGGAAGTATCAATGCTGGGATTTGAAAAGGATCTTGAAGCTATGAAGGTTCCCAAAACCTCCAGCTTCGGCACCAAATTCCTCCAGGCCCCTCTGAACGAAAACATTGCCATATTCATCCATGCATTTTGCATTTGGGCTTAACTCCTGGATCTCTTAGTTTTGCATTAAAGAGTTTGCACTTTGTTCGTTAAGTAATCTGTGATCTTAATATATATTGCAGCTATTTTCATTTGTTTTTCACCTTTGTGCTAAAATCGATTCGAGCGAGTTGGGGAGAGAAAGAATTGCAGATCCGTTTCAGTTCTACGAAACACTTGCGGCTCTTCAGTATTCACTTAAGTCTTCCTTTTTTTTTTTTCTTTTCTTTCTCTTTACAACTTTTTATTTTAATTTTTTTTTTAAAATTTAAAAAAAAAATCACAAAAAAAAAGATTTTTGCAGGCTATGTAAGCATGTTTTTTCCTGTGAGAGCTCGTCCGCTTTGTGTCTGTTTAATGAATGTCATATGTAAATGCTTAAAGAAAAAAAAAGACGATGACTTAATTAATTAATTAACCGCAGTGACTTGAAGCTCTAAAAATAAGAAAAAAAAGTAGGATTTAATACTAGCTGGATTTAACCCTTGGATTTGTGATTGTGAACCATGAGTGGAGGAGCTGTAAGTGCTAAAGCTGATCATGTGTGTAGAGAAAAAGAAGTACTGATATTTGACCATTGTCTCAATGGCATCAACTCCCACCCCGACCCCAAGTCTTGTGTTTTATTCCTTAAATTCTGTGTTATATTACCATGGGAACTCCTAATAAAGACAAAATGTTGTTGTTTCACTCAGTGCATCCATGTCTCGAGGTGATAAATCTTCTGTGCAATCTTGTACCTTGGCTGGGGCCTTCAGCAGAGAAAAACTGAGCTCTGAGCTGGGTGTTGCTGTAGGTGGGTGCTGCTGTGTAGGAGTGAGATGTGCAGCAGCAGAGCTGCTTCCCTGGGCAACCTCAGCCAGGGCCTCCCTACCCTCATCTTGAAGAATTTCCTTCTAGTGTCTAATCTAAATCTTCCCCCTTCCAACTTAAAGCCATTCCAGCTCATCCCATCACTCCAGGCCCTTGTAAAGAGCCCCTCCCCAGCTTTCCTGCAGCCCCCTTTGGGCTCTGGAAGCTGCTCTAAGGTCTCCTTGGAGCCTTCTCTTCTCCAGGCCGAACAACCCCAGCTCTCTCAGCCTGTCCTCGTACAGGAGGTAGCTCCTGATCATCTCCATGGCCTCCTCTGGACTTGCTTTGACAGATCCATGTCCTTCCTTGGCTGAGGACTCCAGAACTGGGTGCAGGACAGCTACTGAGGTCTCACCAGAGCAGGAGAGAGGGAAAACCCCCTCCCTTGCCCTGGTGGTAAAGAAGAATCAATGGCCTGTGCTGTTCTTCAGGGAAACACAAGCCTCTTCTCAGGGCAGCTGTCAGTTTAAAAAGGCATTTGGCAATCGAGAGACATTTGCTTGACAAACCCTGGCTCTGCACTGTAGAGATCTAATTTGACCTTAATATTGATACACAATTAGTGGCTAAAAGGAGAAGAAAGAAAGTAAACAATGTATTTGACTCAGTGACCTGGAAGACTAGCTGTCAGCTTGAGAGGAGAGGTGGGTTATCAGAGCTGAGGATATTCTGTAGTGGCAGGATGTGAAGAGCAATAATCGCCACTGTTTTTTGTGTCTCGGCTGTCCTGCTTCAGCCTGCGCTGAGACCTCCTGCAGGATGTTCAGAGCCAAAGCTTCTGTGACCTGGGACTCAGTTGTGTGCCCCTCACCACAAGAAGGATGTTGAGGTTCTGGAGCGAGTGCAGAGAAGAGCAAGGAAGCTGGGGAAGGGGCTGGAGAACAAGAGGAGCGGCTCTACAGCTACCTGAGAGGAGGTTGTGGAGAGGAGGGAGCTGGGCTCTTCTCCCAAGGGACAGGGGACAGGACGAGGGGGNATGATTCTATGATTTATTTAATATCTACAGCTGTGCCTATATTCTATATGTAGAAGCGTATGTATGTTCCTCTCTCCTACCCAAATGGACTTGCAGCAAAGTTATTTTGCACTATTTGGCTCTTCCTGCAGGCTAACCAGTGTTCCTGCAGCTCAACGCCTTCCCAGGGTGTCCAAGCTCTGTGCTGGTATGGACCTGAGAGCTTCGCACTTCCAAACACCCCAGTACTGGGTAACTCTTCATGTTACCGTGACCATCACCTCCACGAGGGCTGGAAACGTGCACCTGACTAAGCAAATCTATGTGACTCTGGTTAGCTTGTGCAGGACAAAAGTCAGAATGGTTTGGGTTGGAAGGGACTTTAAAGATTGCCCAGTTCCAACCCCCCTGCCATGGACAGGGAGGAGGTTTGGTTCAATTAAATTTCCCAAGACTTTAAGGACTCTAAAATTAAAACATTTAATCCATTCAGCTGCTTGATCTACACGGATGGAAGCTGCAAGAAGGGGGTTTCTCCTCCTTTCCAGCCCAAAGGTGAAGGCTGAGCTCATCGCCAGTAGGTGGCAGCAGGACATGACAAACGGCGATAGCGAAGTCCCTTGAGGCACACGGATCGCCTTAGGAATGATGTAGGAGGTAGTAAATGCAGAATGCAAACTGGCTTATTTAGCTTTTTTGTTTAGCAAGGAATGGATATTAACTGTTGCATAAACCCAAACCATCCCAGGATTGTATCTCCAAAAAAGGAGACTCTACAGCCCCTCAGGGAAGCCTGTTCCAGTGCCCCTGGGGTGCTGATCAGCACAGAGAAGATCCCCTCTCAGTCTTCTGCTCTCAGAGCTGAGCAGACCCAGCTCGCCCAGATCCTGCTCCCCTCTGTTGTCTCCTCTCAGGGCTGAGCAGACCCAGCTCGCCAGATGCTCCATAACACAGACAGCCCCGCCCTTCCTTTCATCCGTGCGGCTGCGCCCGCCCTGAACTCTCGCGAGATCTCAGCCTCTTCCCCGCTAGGAGCCGCTGGCTGTCCCGAACTCTCGCGAGTTCTCAGCCGCTCACCGCACGCTCTGAGCCGCCGTGCCGCATCTGGAGAAGGCGCCCCCGAACTCTCGCGAGATCTAGACTGAATCCTGCGTGAGGCGAATTGGCGCGCTCTGTGAAGTCTCGCGAGAGCTGAGGTGTCGCGCGCGCCGGGCTCCGGTCCGCCAGAGCGCGAAGCCCTTTCGGTTGTCTCGTTGCCGCTGAAGCCGCAGCTCGAGCTCTGGGCTCAGCTTAGGCCCCTCACGCCGAGAAGGACATGGAGGGGCTGGAGCGCATCTGGAGAAGGGAGCAGAGCCGGGGAAAGGGCTGGAGAACAAGGGTTAGGAGGAGCGGCTGAGGGACTTGGGGGTATTGAGAAAAGGAGGCTGAGGAGAGGCCTCATCGCTGTCTACAGCTGACTGAAAGGAGGGTGCGGCGAGGTGGGTGTTGGTCTGTTCTCCCAGGTAACCAGTGATAGAATGAGAGGAAATGGCCTCAAATTGCACAAAGGGAGGTTTAGCCTGGACATCTGCTCGGCACTGGGGAGACCGCTCCTTGAATCCCACGTTCTGTTCTGGGCCCTCCCCACACGAAGGATGTTGAGGGGCTGGAGCGAGTCCAGAGAAGAGCAACGAGCTGGTGAGGGGGCTGGAGAAGAAGAGGCACGTCTCAGAGAGCTGGGGGTGTTTATCCTGGAGAAGAGGAGGCTGAGGGGAGACCTCATTGCTCTCTACAACTACCTGAGAGGAGGTTGTGGAGAGAAGGCAGCTGGGCTCTTCTCCCAAGGGACAGGACGATGGGGAATGGCCTCAAGCTCCACCAGGGGAGGGTCAGGCTCAACATAAGGAAAAAATTCTTCACAGAAAGGGTGATTGGGCACTGGAACTGCCCAGGGAGGGGGTTGAGTCCCCTTCCGTGGAGGGGTTTAAGGGCTGGGTGGCCGAGGTGCTGAGGGACATGGGTTAGTGTTTGATGGAAATGGTTGGACTCGATGATCCGCTGGGTCTCTTCCAACCTGGTTATTCTATGACTCTGTAAGTTATGCAGGAATCCTGTAGCAGAACCAGGAGATGGATCAGTCTGGTGATCCCAGCCCCGTGCTGGGCTGCAGAGCATGAATACAGTGGCTTTGGCATTAATGGAACAACATCTGCTTGCTGAGGAATTTACAGTTTTGACACCTCTTTTTAACAAATTCACCTCAGAGAAACAGAATTTGGAGCTGTTCCATGGCCCTGCTGTGCCATCCTAGATCTCATCTTCCAAAAGCTTTTAAGCCATAACAACATTCTTTTAGTGTTGAAGTTCTGTATAAATATTGAATTATCTGCCTGATCTCAGCACAAGTCAATTCCCAGTGTTTGAAAGCAGCACATGCTGTCAGTGTTGTGCTGTCATCACCAGCCTCTGTCAGGGCATAGCCTCCCAGGGTCAGGAGTGCTGTCCCTGGAGCCTTGCTACCTTCCTTCTCACCTTATTTGCTTGGGCATAGGTCTGGAGCATGGTTTGAGCTCAGAGATGCACAAATTAACGATCCAGCCCTATTAATTTGCAAATAATAAGATGTGCCATGCCCTAGCCACTATAGGGCAACCGTGGCTCCCAGGGGACTAATAGAGGTTAGCATAGAATTGTAGAGTGGTTTGAGTTGGAAGGGACCTCAAAACCCATTCGGTTCCAACTCCTGCTGTGGGCAGGGACACCTTCCCCTAGGCCAGGCTGCTTCTGAACAGTTTGTATTTTCCGTTAGACAGTGCAGACAGAGAAAAAGAGAGACTGAGATCCCTGTGGATAATCAGGGATCTTTTCCTTGCTGAAATCATCACTTTCCTTCCTCCAGATTTCATTCATCTCTACATTAGAACCCAGAACATCACCTGTTTTAGTGGACAGCAGTGACTCACCCAGGCAAGGCAGTATGTGGCGGCCCCACGGGTCAGGAGATAAAGCAGGAGTTGATTCAGAGCGAACATCGTGCCTTCTTGAGGACTGAATCCAGATGGAAGGTGAGCTATTGTTAGCATCAGTATAGGTGCCTTTGGAAACGTAACAGGCTGTAGCTACAAAATGAGGAGAGGAAGCGACACACCACAGCACATGTGCCTCTCGTAGCAATTGTAGGAGGTGATTTTCACTTCGTCCTACACTGCAGCCACGTATCTGACTTAGAATCAGCAATTGTGCATTGCTTTACCTGTACTGGTTTTGAAGTAGGACCATTTCAGCTTCTCTGTGTAGAGTGAAAAGGATTTATTTTGGCATTTACATTATTGTTCAAACAACTTAGCCCAGTGTCTTCTTGCCTCCATAGAAGGAATAAGGAAAACAGGCCCAGAGGTGCTACTTAGAGCTCAAATGGAGCTCTAGTGCTGCTTTGTGAGTCTGCATGTTCAGCCCTTGTTTAAAGCCTTTTCCCCCACAGACCAGGTAAGGAAAAGGTCTCTCCTAGGATGAGCTACAATGCGCCTGCGAGGGCCTTTTCCCCTGTACTGAGTAGCAAGAGTCACTACTCATCTGACTCAGCTGGGGATGCCTACACTGAAGAGGCTTGAAATTTGTGCCATGCTCATGTCTGTTCCTGGCTTTGGGGCTGGCTTTGTGCCTCAGTTTACCTTCTTTAAAATAGAAATACTATTCAGACCATCTTTCTAAGCAGCTCGGAGTTCTCTTGATGAAAGCTGTCGCACAGAAACCACATTATTAAACTATTCTAAATATGCTTAGGTTTATTCTTAACACACAGCAATAAATCAGATTCTCTGAAGGACAAAAAACCCTTCAGGCCCTAAATTTTTCCACTGAGATCCATTTTTCTCTTTCTTTTGACAGTCCAGTGTTGATTTCCACAGCAAAAACTGTCTCCTTCATGACCAAACTGCTCTGGCTTTCACCATCATTAGAAAACCCCCAAGCAGAGCAGCTCCCTTAACCTCGACAAGGGTTGAACAAACCCTTGCAGCAGCTGAGACCAAACCCCAGAGCCGCAGTGGGAGGAACCCAGCTGAACAGGGGCCTGATGGTCTTTTGGGCATCCATCTTAGTTTTTTTTTTAATTAAACTGCGTGTGGATGGTGTTGAGTTTTATTGGGCAGCGCTCAACAGAGAACTTGTCAGCACAGCTCTGAAAAATCCTCCTCCAGCCCAGCTTTGTGCAGCTGAACTGGAAGCATCAAAGGGAAAAACTAGAAAACAGATTTTGCCCTTATTTTGCTCTTGTGCAGCTTATTGTGGTGTTAATCGAGATTTATTCTCTGGTACTACAGACTTTGCCTTCCCAGCACAGTGAGTCTGGCTGCTGGGTGTTTTTCTGACCCAGCTCTAAAGCAGTTTTTCCTGGCATAATAGTTTATTTCTAGAGTGAGAACAGCCACCAGAGGGCAAGAGTTCCCCATCCTGGGCTGGAGAAATCTCTTCCCTGCTGCCACCTGGTATTAAAACCAGGCTTATCCAAACTGATTTAAATCAATGAAAGTATTTCCACCCACTTCAGTGGTCTTTGGATTGGGTCCTAGAGTTCTTTTAGTATTAAGAAGACCCAAGAAACCCAGCAAAATGTTTTATATAAACTTAGAAACAAGGTTTTATAAACTGCAAAAAGCCCTTGGCATTTATACACTTTACTTTTCACTGTAACTTGTCACTTGGATGTTAAAAGGTCCTTTTTATTTATAATAAGTTTATTTTTTTAAATACCCATGTTATGACCAAGCCACAGCAACGGAGGGGGTGTAATCCAAACCCCTGCAGTTAAATTTCCTTTGAAAATTTATGTCCATGTGGTGCTTTGATGGGGCTGACAGTGCTCATTAATGCTCAGATTCAGAGAGAAATGCCCCTAGGATAGTTTTAGGAGACCCTCCTGGTATGTGCTCGGCTGTAGGCATAGTACCAGCTCACTGACTGCAGTGGGAATTGGTGAAGAGTGAGGTTTGAAATCCTCCTTTGCTTCCTAAAGGAAAAATCCACTGTCCTAATCCCAGACCCCAGTCCAGTTCCCATAACCAGTCACAGACACGCGGAAGGGAGCCGTGGGCATAACCCCAGCCACACAATTTGCAGCTGTGGAGGAACATGAGGAGAACTGGATAAATTTTCTCTCTTCTGCCTGAGTACATCTGAACATGTGTTTTCCAGAAGCATGAATATAAGGAGCTCCTGGGCTCAAACCACTAAGCCCCTTGCTGACCCATTGCATGATTCTGGCCAAAACCACATTTTCTAATTTTATAGCTGAATAAATGGACATTCAAAACCTTTAATAGGGCTTAGACAGTGTCTCAGAAGCTGCCTAGTTCCTCAGGAAGCCCCAGGGAAGGACAGCAGGAATTGTGTGTTGCCTTCAGCAGGAGAAGAGCTTTGGCTGATGCAAAACACTTAGGCAAAACTCTCCCAAATAATGTTTATAAAGCCCTTTCACGTTCTATGATGAAAGATGCTATTGAAGTGCTCAGTGTTTGCTGGAACTTTTCCCTCCCACCTACTGCACTGTTTCTAGGCAAATATCGTGCCCTTTTGAATAATACGGTGTGGAGTGAAAAGATAAACTCCTGTAATTATGCCTTCCCTCAGTGTGGCTGTGCTGAACAGACAAACTGCCTCCTTCAGCATTACTGCTCACAGAAAAAAATTGGACCTGAAGCGTACGTGGGAAGATTAGGCTGGCTTTGAAACGTCTTTCCTCACACCCTGGTGCTTGAGGATGCTACAGCAGGATGTAAAAACAGGTGCAAAAAGTCCTGGGGACCACCAAGACCTTATTTCCACAGGGACACTCATCATCTGCAAGTTGTAGCAGAGGGGAGGAGCAGTCAGGAGGTGGAGGAGGAATTGCTGCAAGTTTATGAGGATTATGAGAAATATGCTCAAACTTTCATACAAAGATCTGCATCGAAGCAATGAGGTTCTCCTGAGGGCCCAGATGGCCTCCTTGCTGCCTTATCCCCGATCATGTATGGTAGTCTCCAGAGGGAAAGGGCTGGAAACACACTGGTTACCGTGGCCACCCTCTATTTTGTGTTGAGATTATTTTGGTCTTCAGGACTGGCAAAACTTACACTAGCACTAAAACCACTTCGTGTGAGCACCAAAAGAGCGTAGGAGCTCAGGAACAGCTGAGAAGATAATATTAGCACGTCTCCCAGTTTGGAAGTGCAGTTTTCTACCCAATATCAGCGGAAAGTGGAAACTCCTATTTTGAGACATCAGGCCTCTTGGCATCAGGCCTGCCCTATGAGTTAGTTTTAGAAGTAAGGCAAACTGCAGATGCCACGATCAGAGATACGTGTTTGCTCTGGGCCAGAAATTATTCACCCACGGGCTTTGTGTTGCGTGGAAGTATTCCTAGTGACAGGCACTCACACTCGAAGGATGCAAGAATGACTTCAGCTGACATCCAAAGGAAAGAGAAAATCATCTACAGCCCCAAGAGAGGAAGTCAAGTGCTTCCGTTCTGGCTTGAATATGAGAGCTAATGAGCTAATGTGATACAGACCAAGAACCTTTCACTGGGGAACCTTCAGTAGAGACAACGAGGATGGACGTGGTGATCTGAAAGCAGAAGGAGATCCTACCAGGAGAGTGCCTTTCTCGTGCTGCCTTCCTTCCCTTTAGAGAGATTTAATTCATTAGGTACAAGTACTGAGTTATCAGACCTATTTCTGATTGCTGCAGTTCTCTTCTAACAGTCTGTGGTTTAAGAGTAGAGAAAAATAAAATGCTGCTTCTCATTAGAAAAGAAAGTCTGAAATAATGAAATAGCTGCCAGAAGAATGATCTCTGCCTTTGTGTGCTTAGAAAGAAGACAAGCACTTGCAGTTTTGTAGCTGTCAAAGACACTTAGATTGCTAAATATTAAGTCTTTTTTGAAAGTAATTCTTTGGTTAATGCCCTGACTGGTTCCAAGATCAGACCTAAGAGTTTGAGGCTCAACTATCATGTCCTTTATACACTCATTTAATCTCATTACAAGTCTTTCAGAGATAGAGAATTTGTCATGTTCATAGAATCATAGACTGATTTGGGTTTGCAGGAACCTCCAAGCCCATCCAGTCCCACCCTTGCCATGCGCAGGGACACCTCCCACTGGCTCAGGGGCTCCCAGCCCCATCCAACCTGGCCTTGAACCCCTCCAGGGATGGGGCAGCCACCCCTGCTCTGGGCAACCCGAGGGCCTCCGCAGCCTCACAGCAAAACATTTCTTCCTGATAACTTATCTAAGTCTCCCCTCTTTCAGCTTAAAACTGTTGCATGTCATCCTCTCCCTGATAAAGAATCCCTCCCAAATATTACCAGTAATGCTTGGCAATCTGTCTTGATGCTGTTTTGCACTCACTAGTTAAAAAAAATGCATCCAATTTATAATTTTTCTTCCAGACACTGACTTCTTTAAATGAAGCAAAAAGAGAGAAATACTCTCAGTTTCTCCTAAGGGACCTTCGTGGTCCCAAAGGGAATGGAAATCCCACTGCGGTATCATCCTGCCTATAGTGAGCTGCTCTCAGGCTGCAGAGCTGGATAATATTACTGATACAGGTCTGAAGGAGGCAGATTCCTTTTCCTTTTGTTATCTTAAGAAATCACTTCTGGTTTTTTTTCTTTTTTAATGTTAATTGTTTTTTCATGCCTTGATCCTTTTGTCTTTGAATAATTCCAGCCTTGCCATTTACTGAGAAGTTCTCTCTTCTAAATTTAGATTGGAGTGTTATTCACTTTCATAAGTGCTAATATCCCTTAGGTTAAGAATAATTAGATGTTAATTTTCAAAACTTGAAAAGAAATTACACCTCTAATTCATCATTTAGAGTAAAATAGCTGGTTTAAAAGGCATTCATAGCTACATTAAACAAAGGTCTAGCTCTTTTCTTTCCTAAACAAAAATTAACCTCAATACAAATGAAGATGATATGATTCTAGTTAGATTAATGACACCAATTACGTGTACACATTCCTAAAGCTCCCTGGGCTCACAGAATGGTTTGAATTGGAAGGGACCTCAAAGCCCATCCAGTTCCAACCCCCTGCTGTGTGCTGAGGGACATGGGTTAGTGATTGATGGGAATGGTTGGACTCAATGATCCGGTGGGTCTCTTCCAGCCTGGTTATTCTGTGATTCTATGATTCTTGTGACATTTTTGAAACTGAGGTTCTCCGGACCTTCTTCCCTACCTGTATCTGCCTGGCTTGCTCTGACTTTTCCCTACCTGCTGTGACACCTCTTCAGGAGTCGCCCATTGCAGGTACTTGTTCAGGATGAGCCTGTGGATACCCGTGTTAGCCTATACATGCCTCAAGCAGCAGGAAAGTAGATTTTCCTCCCTGTAGTTTGAAATTACTGCTTGTAGCATCAGAAATAAAAGCTGTCTGCAAAGTTCATAGCTGCCGGTGCAAATCAGTTGCCCTGGTGCAGACAGCGAAGCGATGTGCTGGTGTAAGATGGGACAGCAAACAGACTGGGGGCACTTCACTGTCTCCCCTGGCTGTTTTTTTCTATCTTTGTGAATGCAAGTAGCATCACTTTCCCTCCCTAACTCCACTGTCAGAAGCTTTTATTGCCCCAGCTTTGCTCCCAGACTTGCAGACTCAAGCAGACCATGAGCTGGCAAGGCTGCGCAGAACAGGCCCAGCACAATTCCTGCAGCTTAATGTTTTTTTATTGGCCAAATTTCTGTTCGCCACCTGCTTCAATGGAGACTGAACTGTATTTTTATACATAGCTTCCAGCAAAACAAATGTCCCCAGCGATGCGAACGCTGGGTTCTGGGGTATTTAGGCATGATCCCTTTGGAGCTCCAGGAAGGGGCATATGATTCTTACAAGCCCCTGGAGCTTTTCAATATGTCCAGATCCATATGTAAATATAGCTTGAGATGAGATTTATGTTCGGATCTTTCCCAGCAAAGCCAGCAGACACTCCAGGCATGTTGCAAATGAAACAACAACCCAACCAAGCCTTGTAATTTAATTTAACTGCTTCTTTTTGGGTATGTGTCATGCATTCAGAATTAGGCAACTGAATTACCAATCAAGTGTTCTTTGGATGTAACAACATAGTGAAAGGCATAAAAGTGCCTTAAAATAGCTTTGCTAACAAGTACATGGAACCTATTCTTTTGGCGAAAGGAGGAAGCGATTTATTGGTGTGGATTCAGTGCTCATAAATGTGTTCCTTTCTCTTTCCATTGGCACATTTTGGGCTTTTCAGATTTGCCTTGCACTCTATAAGTTCTCATGTAACTATTCATGTAGATGGGAATGCACAGGCTTTTTTTTGAGGGACAGGAATTTATCCTATTTGAACTGACACAAGTTCTCTGTTAACCTTGCAAGGAAATTCCTCCTAGGCTGGTTATTTGAAATTTTCTTGCAAAGCCTGCCCTGCTTTACCATCCTGAGACCAGACAAGCTGCTGGTTTTACTGAACCTGTTCTAAATATTATTTTCCTTAATGGCTGCAACAGCAAGTGAGTTAAAGCAAACAACAATTTTAGCTTATTGCCTCCTCATATTGTGATACTTGCTAGCAGCAAAATGCCATTCTTCTATTGGATAAGTAATAGCAGTGAGTCTGGAGAGGAGGGAAGACAGAGACACCAGCAGAAACACACTGATTGTTGAAAGCAGCTGCCTCAGCACAGGTCACTGTGCAGTAGCGCCTGATCTGAAAAAACAGACTGAAGATGTCTTTTTCCCTATTGGAACTGGATGATCTTAGAGGTCTCTTCCAACCCGAACCTTTCTATGATTCTGTGATTATGCTGTGATGGGATTCTGAGTGAAGAATATTGAAACAGAAGAAGAGAGCTGTTTTTCTAAGAGTGTAGAGAAATGTAAGGCAAACAGAATAGGAATAATAATAATAATCCCCAAAGCTAAACCCATCCATCTCTGAAATGGGTCTGTCTCAAGGTCTTTGAGAAAACCTTATTTCTTTGGCTGATGCTCTGGATGAACAGGGTGGCTTCTCCGAGAAATCCACAATGTGTTAAAAACTCCACAATGGGTGTGAATACGAACGAAAGGCTGTCAGGTTTATGTGTGGTTTACACTCTTGTAGTGTTGACTGTCTCTCCCCTGCATGCCAGAACATCTCTTTCAGAAATGCCAGTTTTCAGAAGGGGAAGCAGCTGTCTGTGAGATCCCCTTTACCATCCATAGCTGTTTGGAGTTCAACTGGGGGATATTGCTGGACTGTGCATCCTCAGACTATAAAAGCCAATGAAAGAGGTTCCCCCCTATTGCAAAATAACTGATTATCTCTAATTCTTAGGATTAAAATGAAATAAATGGAAGTGTTAGGAAGAGTTTGGTGTCTCTCAGGAGAGGGGATCAGTGACCCCTGAGTTTAGCAGTACTGCTTGTACCCAACAGATTTGATTTGTCCTCTCTTTTTCCAAGTGCTCACGGAAAGAAATGCTTTTAAAACCTAAGCCTCCCTGGTAATATTCTTCCTGCCTGCCCCCTCCTCCACTCCATCTCCGGATATAGCACCATTAGCTTGAGATTTTTATGACTCTCAAGGGAAACACAGAACATTCCTGAAACTGAAGTAGTGTATTGGAATCCCTGAGCTGGAGTTTGGATAGCACGGTCTCTCTCAAGGATAAATCATGGGAGCTGCCAACACAGGGCATACTTTGTTTAAGAGGCATGGGGCCAATAAACATCTATACTGTTACTCGATTCACTAATAAATAGTAAATGCTTCATCTTGAAGCAGCTCAGTGTGATTTGCAGCACCAACTTGATAATAAAGAAGCACCACAACCGGAGGCAGGTAGTGCTCGCAGAGCCTGGCTCCTTGTGAAGGCTTCATTTTCTGTGTGCTGCCTCCATCTCAGCAGCTGTAATGAGGAAAAAAAGACCAGTAAAGGAAGAGATGGAAGCTCTTCAGCTCTAGTTCAACCACCAACAACACAAAGCAGGTTTGAATTTTAATAAAAAAAGACTACTTAATGGTTAAAAAAACCCCCAAAACCAAAAGAGCTAGTGAAACAAAAACCTCTAGTATAGCAGAACTTTAGCTGAGCTGAAGGTTACCCAGAGCAGGGGTGGCTGCCCCATCTCTGGAGGGGTTCAAGGCCAGGCTGGATGGGGCTTGGAGCCCCTGATCCAGTGGGAGGTGTCCCTGCCCAGGGCAGGGGTGGGACTGGATGGGCTTGGAGGTCCCTTCCAACAGAAACTATTCTATGAAATTCTGCTGGGGATTTCATTGGGTGCAAGAGGAATTCCTCCAGTTTTCACCCCTGAGGAGCTGGTCCGTTACTGTTTAAAACTCAGTAGTCTTTGAGAGATAAGAGGAGACAGAGATACTGTACTATCCAGGCAATGTGTTGCTGTGTTGATACATGCTTCACTCCTCTAAATTATTGCTCCTGGGTAGGTTAACATGAAAACAACTGGACAGAAGCTGGGTTCTGCTTTCATCAGTGTTGTTACTTCCCAGCTGTCAGCTCCTTTTCCTGCTGTATGGGTTAGGACTAATACTATGTATGTTACATACAACTAAGCCTGCCTAGCTCTGGATGCTCTCCTGGCAAACTATTTTCTCTGAGGTTAAACGTGTGCAACTGATGGAGAAAAATGATGTGTAAATGCTATCTCCTCAGCATTAGTAGTGAACTTGTCACTCAGCAAGGAAGCAGGATGCAGCTGCTAAAAAGCCCCATTTTCCAGAGCCTTGGCCAGCTCCATCCATAGGGATCAGCTGCTGAAAGGAAAATCAGGTGTGTGTTGAGGGGAGGGAGAGAGAAATGTGGTGCACATGTGAGTGTATGGCTGTCCATAGTGGGGAGACAAACAAGAAATGAGCTGTTTAACGAAGCCCTCTAACACTTTCTTCCCTTTGCTTCTCTATAGACACGTGAAGGAGTGAAGAAACAAGTCAGGAACCTGCAAAATCAGGTATGTGCTCTTTCTCTTGGCCAACAAGTTTTTTGTGTTTGGAAATAAATCTCATACAGAGCTCAAGTTTCTAAAATCTTTAGATCAACTCCTTGCAGACTGTATCTTTCCCCCCAGATTTTTCAGTTTCAGCTGTGAAAATGCCTGCAGACATTGATCTGGGTGCTCTGTGCTGAGGTTAGACAGGGTCTGCGTGTGTGTCTCTACACAAACAGATAGATGCACACATGTGATCATGTCACTGAGTTGTTTTCAGTCTGTCCAGTATGAAAATGAAACCTTTACACATTTTTCTCTAAGGATCAAGAGCCCTTCCCCAGCTTTCCTGCTTCATACAAAAGGTAATGTCAACCGCGCACCTAGGCCAAATCTGGAGAACAGTATTACGCATGATACTGAGGAGAAAAAACCCCCTTTCTCTAAGTCCTTCAGTCAATTCTACACCTTTCTGATGAAGATCAACTGCCCGTAATTGCATTACTTTAGCTGGTGGTTTTAAACAGGCGTTTAAAGAACTGTGATAGCATTAGGCCAATAAGCAAGCTGAAAGAAAACCTGGATGTTTTCTGGCTTTTGCTTCTCGTGTAATTGCTAGCGTGGTGCCACTTCTTGCTGTAAAAGAGTTTGAACCTCAATAAAGCTCCTGAGCATTTTGACTTTATCCTGCAGCTACACTAACCAAACACAAGCCACAGTGCTGAGATTTTTATCCTGCAGGCAACTGTGATTAAAACTCTCACAACATCTCTCACGGAGCCTGAATCTTTATGAAAAAGAATCCTCCATAGCTCTTGAGACCATAAGCAAAATTTCTCTGGGAGATGAAGCAGCCCCATTAGCAGCACCCAGCCATGGAGTGTTAAACACCAGACAGAAAAGTCTGATTGTGTTGTCTGTGCTGCTTGGCTAGAGTCATATTTGGGCAGGAATATTCTGCTTCTTGAAATTCTCATTAGTGAAGGAAATAGCTCTTTATCAATGCTGTTGTGTGACAATGTAGATACCGAACCAGGTGGTTCTTTTCACACTACAGTGGAGGATGAATTTATTAAGAAATCATAGAATCATAGAATAACCAGGTTGGAAGAGACCCACAGGATCATGGAGTCCAACCATTCCCGTCAAATACTAACCCATGTCCCTCAGCTCCTCGTCCACCCGGCCCTTAAACCCCTCCAGGGAAGGGGACTCAACCCCCTCCCTGGGCAGCCTCTGACACTACCCAGTGACCCTTTCTGGGAAAAATTTTTTCCTAGTGTCCAGCCTGAACCTCCCCTGGCAGAGCTTGAGGCCATTCCCTGATGCATCAAGACAGAGAAATAATCCATAGTACCATCAGAAATGGCCCTGAGCAGAACGTGGCAGTGAAGTATTTAGCTCTGCTGGTCAGGAGATGAGTGAAAGCTGCACCTTTCACCTTCACACTGAGGCAGAGGTAGCAATCTCCTGGCTCTTCGCCTGTGCCGTTCAAGCAGTGGTAACTCTGTCCTACTTTGCCCATTACAAAAAATCATGCAGTTTCTTGATCAGACTGAGTGGACAGAAGCTGCTGGGATGCAAAGACATCTGAGGGACCAGAAAGGGGTAGGAAGTTTATCCCAAGAGAAGCACAAGTGGAATTTGCCGAATTCACGTACTTGTAATGAAGCGAAACAAATGCACCAACAGGTTTTATTTTTTTCCTGTCAGATGTCAGCTTTTCAAACTCATCGATGGTATTTTATGAGTCTCAGCATTCCTGGGACAGTTGGGATATATCACGTCCATTGCGCAGAGAGGAGTTTAGACACAGTGTAAATGCATCGACTTGCCTAAGGTCAGAAAATCCTGACCCAGTTAGGGAAATAAAATCCACATCCAATATCTCAGAAAATGTAACTCCTTCCTCTCCTCATCTGACAGGTTTGCAGGAAGGGAGCTTGTCCTGTAACTGGAAGGACTGAGTGGATGAAATTTTAGGAGGAAATGTTCTCCTGTGAGAGTGGGGAGGCCCTGGCCCAGGCTGCCCAGAGCAGGGGTGGCTGCCCCATCCCTGGAGGGGTTCAAGGCCAGGTTGGATGGGGCTTGGAGCCCCTGATGCAATGGGAGGTGTCCCTGCCCAGGGCAGGGGTGGCACTGCATGGGGTTTGAGGTCTCTTTCAACACAAACCATTCCATGATTCTGTGATCTGACAGGAAATCTTGTGGTCACAAAGGTGTTTGAGTTCCTACTTATACTTGCAACATCTTTCATGTCCATTTGCAAGTTTAGAAGGGAATTCTTTAGAGCAAGGTCTTTATTGGGCAAGGACCAACTCTTGGTCCGTAGCTGAAGCTCCCAGCTCTACTGCAGTACAGAGTAACACAGGGTAAATGCTTGTTGTAAGGCAGAGGAGGAACAGACCTGCAAAAGAATCAAGAGGGCAACTTTTTTTTTTTTCCGATTTCAGTTTTTCTCCAGAGCTTCCCTGAGATCAAGGATGAAAGTTTGAGGTGTTTCACCAGCAACAGCTACAGCTGGGGCTTTCTTGGTTCCCAGGGTATCAGCTGTTTTGGAAATCTCTCTGTCTCAGTTTTCCATTTGTAAATCACGGAAATAATAATTCAACACTGTCTTTCCCCAAAAGGATTTACATTCTTGGGTTGACAGGGATTGTTCTCTTGGTGTTTGTTTATAAGGAATACAGCAAAATGAGCTGGATTTCCTCTGGGATCTGGTGTTGTACTCTGAGCCAACTGAATAAGGTAAGGACCTGGGGCCCAAAGGAACTTTTCAATCTCTTTCTTAGAGTTTTTGAAGAACTTTAATTTTTTACAGGAGAAATACAAGTTTGTTTCCTTTATTCTCCTTGTACCTTACTCATGGTAAAACCCACCGAGACCTGCATGGTTGGCAGGAATCTCTGCCTCATCCTCTGCCTCAAATGTTTGTGGAAGGGAGATGTCATGGAGTCATAGAATCACGGGATGGTTTGTGTTGGAAGGGACCTTAAAGCCCATCCAGTTCCACTGCTCTGGGCAATTTGGACCAGGGTCTCGCCACCCTCACAGAAAACATTTCTTCCTAAAATCGCATCTCAGTCTCCCCCTCTCTCAACTGAAAATTGTTCTTCCTCATCCTCTCCCTGCCCTCCCTTATCAAGAGCCCCTCCCCAGCTTTCCTGCAACCCTTTTCAGCACTGGAAGCTGCTCTAAGGTCTCCGTGGAGCCTTCTTTTCCCCGACTCTCTCAGCCTGTCATCCGGGAGGTTCTCCAGCCCTCCAATCATCTCTGTGGTCTCCTCTGGACTCGTTCCTGTCCTCCCTGTGCTGAGGACTCCAGAACTGGACCCAGGGCTCCAGGTGGGGTCTCACCAGAGCGGAGCAGAGGGGCAGAATTCCCTTGCCCTCCTGGTTACTCTGCTCTTTCACATTTGTATAAATACTTCTGGGGGGTGAAAACACAGCCAAGCAAACAGAGTTGTAGCTCACATGTCACTAAGTGCATGTTCCCCCCAATAATTTATTTGTTCATCTAAGAATATTTTGTATACATTCAGTTTTGTTCAAGAAAATGACCAGTATGACAGTTCAAACATTACATGATAACCAACGGGCATTTAAAAACAGCACGTAGAAAATTCAGTGACATCAGAACAGCAGTTCAGAAAATGCAGTGCCCATTTCAAGAAACGTCTTTAAAAAAACCACTGGCAGCCAAACTTGTACAACATGCAGGCAAAATGCTGCAGCAGACAGAAGAAAAATAAAACATTTTTGCAACCAGAGACTGGCAAAGCAAAAAAAGACCCAAACCAGCTTGCATACAATTCCCACAGTTGTGACGTCAGTAAGTAGAACAGAGCACTCGGTGATATTCAGCAGAGGGTTTGTATCACAGAACAATGATGCTGTGATCGTTAGCTGAGTAGAATTGCTTTTTAAATGGAGAAGTGCTGAAATGCTGGCTGGATTTGTGTTTTCGTACTGTAGGAAATGGTTTGCAAGGATCGAGTTTTTGCAGATCATAGAAATTTGGATCAATGCTCAGTGCAGGAGGGTTTTGTTCAGTTTGAGGCAGTGAGTACTGGAAAATCATTTCTACTTTTCAGTGTTAACACATGGACATTTTTGACTCTGAAAATGATCTTAACGTTATCAGGATGGCAAAGGAGAGGATCCTTCTCAGTATGACAGTAATCTGCATTAACTGTTAATGGCTGTTTGACATGCTGTGGAACTAAAAGATGGGTTATTTCTTACATGGTAGTTGCCTGCAGTGCTTAACTCTCCTCTCATTTCCCCTTAACTCACGCTTGCTATTTTTCTCCTCTGTCAGTATGAGAAATATGCAGCAGGCTCTGCATAGAAGGCATGACATTTTATTCGAATCCCTAGTACAAATGCTTAATCTCCTCCTGGGAAAGAAGTGATTCCATTAACTTTATCAAGCTGGGTGGAGGATCTCTGTTTTAATGCACCACAAGCTTTCTCTGTAGTGCCCTGGATTTTCATAATACTGTCATGTATTAAACAATCTGCCTGAGAATACCTTCAAAAAGTTGATTATTCTGGATTAGCTCCCTTTTACAGATGGAGAAGGTTTCGTGTACTTATGTGTACTGATAGGAATAGACAGACAGTCTGACCTTCTCCCTGTGAGTCTCATTATAATTAGGCAAGAAACAATAAATATTGAAGAGATTCATTCATAGAAAGTGCTCTTGGGCTTCTTGGGAAACAGCTTAAGGGCTGATAAGCTGTTGAGGCTCAAAGGCAAAAAGATGATGATGTAGGTCTGAGTAACGCAGCAAAGAGAGCAGAGACGCAAAGCTGCCTCACCACACGGGACTCTGTGAGCTGTGACGAAACCTTTGCCTTCTGGCAAATAATGATGCTGCAGGGCAGGTCCCAGACGTGCCTTGAGCTTAGCAAAACGTCCTGAAGACCAAATGGCTCTCCTCTCTGGCTCTGCTGTTGGAAGCAATCATGCAGAAGTAATTGGTCTCTACAGCCTGTCTCCCTGGGTTGGTTTTTGGCACAAGTTTGCTTATCTATATAATATTAAGACAGGAAAGAGGATAAAGGTACCTCTGAGTAGGACAGAGTTAACTACCAAGCATGGGTTCGACATGGGACAGCTGAAATCATCCTTGAGCAAATGACTGAGTCACACCACGCCTCAGTAGCTTTAGTTTAGAACGAAGTTCCTAATTAAAACCCATTCAGACATGAGCATTATTTAACATGGGGCCAACAGACATGCCTAGAGCTAAGCAACTTCCACTTCAAGAAAGCAATAAGGTCTTTTTAAACTGATTTCAGCTGGTGTGCCATGCTGCAGTCTGTAACTGTGACCTTTCAGAAGGCTGAAGAAGTCAGGCAGGGGAATTTAGCAAGAAAGACTGAAGAAGCTTCGTGAAATCTGTTCGCTGAATCCGATGAAGCAAGAAATATTCCTAGCATAATCTTTCGTCTCTTCAGTGCTGTGGATTTTCCAGACGTTAAAGCCTGGCAAAGCAAAATACTTTTTTACACGGTGCGTAATTTGTCCTTTGGTTTGGCAGAGCAAGTTTAAGAGCAATGTAGGAGACATTTATTTGGATAGTGGGCAGATCTTTAGTATTTGGGATTTGAATAATCTTGCAAAGGACGTGAAGCCTGAAAAACATAAAGACGGTAAATTTGAATGAACGTTAACTGTGGGAACTAGAATACTGGCCTTTCCCTGCCCTCTGAGGAAGAGAGATTGGCAATATGCTTGGCCTCAACCTGTGTAAACGAGAAGTCGTCTGTATGATGCTGACAGCTCTCTCTGCAGCAGTCTCTCTGCTCCACTCAAGCTGGGTATCTTGGCTGTCGCTCGTGATAGGAAATGCTGAAAGGAGAGGAAGGTGGGATGTCGCAGGCATCCCTCAAAGATTTCAGTCAGGACACATCACTTCACAGGTCAGTAAGGTCCACTGGATGTGGCTTTGAGGGGAAAATTGTGGCATTTTGTTCTTCTCATTTGATCACGTTCTGCTCTCTGTTCTGTGCTCCTATCGGATTTCACATGCCAGAGTTCTGATTGTAGGAAGATTTAACATGGGCTGCTAGATGGGAACCACTGGGAAACCTTGTTCTGTTTGTGCTTTTTAGATAGGCAGGTACATTCAGCCTCTGTGGCTGCAACTCTTCTACCGGTGCCAAGTTCACTTTAAATAACACGAAAATGTTGGCTGCAATCTGCACTTATTTTTTCTTTTTTTGGTTTGTTCTTTTTTTTTTCCTTCTTTTTCTTTTTTTCTAGAGCTCCTTCTATGGTTTTTGAGAATTGTCAGCCTAAATGTCCATTAAGATAACAAGTGCCTGTGACCCTGCGTGCAACAAGGGGACAGGGCAGTTTTCATGCAGAAATTCTCTGGGTTAAGCCAAACAAATGATGTGTTTGTTTTTGCTGGCAAATGCGGCAGCGGCAGAGGTGTGGCTGGGACCAGGCTGGCTTGATGCTGAGGTCTGAGTGCTTCTCAGTCACCAGACAGACAGAGGTCCTTTAGCATCTGTTAGATGACAGAAAAAAAGGATGAAGATGAAACCAAGACTTTATTATTCTAATCTCTGTCTCCCACAGGCAGGAGTACTGTGTACAAAGCTGTTATCCATGTCTGTCCACACATTGCCACCAGCGTGCTGACTTATTTATCTTCATCTTGCAGATTCAGTTTATATCGCTATTTCAGAATGGCTCTGAAATTAAACAAATCCATTTGTGCCAGCCTATAGAGTCATAGAATGGTTTGGGCTGGAAGGGACCTCAAAGCCCATCCAGTTCCACCCATGGCCATGAGCAGGGACACCTCCCACTGGATCTGGTTGCTCCAAGCCCCAGCTTGACCTTGAACCCCTCCAGGGACAGGGCAGCCACGACTGTCCTGGGCACTCTGGGCCACAGCCTCCTCACTCTCATTGCAAATCTTCCTAAGATCTCATTTCAATCTCCTCTCTTTCAGCATAAACTGTTCCCCCTTGTTCTGTCACTGCACTGCCTGATCCACAGCCCCTTCCCAGCTTTCCTGCAGCCCCTTTCCATAAGGGAAGCTGCTCTAAGGTCTTCCTGGAGCCTTCTCCAGGCTGAACAACCCCAACTCTCTCAGCCTGTCCTCGTACAGGAGGTGCTCCAGCCTTCGGATCATCTCCGTGGCCTCCTCTGGACTCTCTCCGACAGCTCCATGTCCTTCCTGTGCTGAGGACTCCAAAATGTGTAGCTGCAAAACAAGCCCTTTCCTGGCACCATGGAACCTCAAGAAGTCTAAAATTACTGGAGAAACCTTCTGGAAATCTCCCAGCTCCCAAGGAGGAGTCACACAAATGACCTTTTTGGTTCAGGTTATAAAATAAGTATAGAGGTGGTGCTGGGTGCTGAGTGTTTGCGTTGAGGATTTTAAATCTTGCTGGTCTTACTCAGTTTAATGGTGTTTTTCAAAATGTTTCAGGGTTAAAGTTTTGTTGAAATAAATGTCCCACATATTTTAACCCCGTGAGACTCAAAACCTTGGCCACGAGTCTCATGTGACTTTCTTATGACATTTCCAGCTTTTCTGCTTCTGGTCTTGGCTTCGAGTACCATGAGAATATTTTCTTTTATAGTACTTCAACACTTCTTGTTTCAAATTCTAGACTTTAATGAAAACCCTAAGTGAAGGTTTGAGTGGTGGTGTGGGTTTCTTATTGAAACTAAAAAATGTGATAGTGCTGCAGATTTGCTCTTCATGAATGCATGTTTTTGGAAATAAATAAGGTCTTGGATCCAGGGATTTGATTTGAATTCTCCTCTAATTTTAATCTATTTGGGACATTCTGTAGCTTTGCCATGCAGCATTCATGTGGGAGAACACAGAAGACTGATATTCTCTTTATACTGAGGACTTAATACTGGATGAAAGGTGAATGAACAGTGGTTCCTCATCAATAATACAAGGTCTCCTCTCCAGGTCTTGTCCTGTAAAGCCTAACCTTATGTTAAGCCTTTTCTCTCTTCAAGCCAGTAGGTTTTCAGCACAGAAGCTAACATTGAGACACGAGTAACGGCTTATGTGTTGTTTCAAGAAGCTGCATTCTTGTTTGGCAGGCTCAGGAGGAGTTATGTCAAGAACTGCTTATTTCTAATACTGTACAGAGAATTCCTCCCACTATTTCTTCCAGCTGCTGAACAGCTCATTTATTTATTTATTTGGATTAGCTATGTTAAAATATAGCCTGCTTCCAAATGCTTTTCTCCCCGATTCCCAAAGGATGGCCTTTTCTCATGGGGCTGTGTGTCCTTAAGTCATTTAATGTGCTAAACGCCCACTAATTAGAATGAGGGTAAAGTTCTTAATACCAGGATACCCAGGATCTCAAAGAAAGCTTAGGGCACTTGATATTGAAGGAGTCAGGAAAAGGAATGTGGTTGGACTCAATGATCTGATGGGTCTTTTCCAACCTGGTGATTCTATGATTCTATGGTAACACTGGGCAGGGAGACAGCAAAATGCCTGCAGCTTTTCCAGTGGCAGCGGTGCTGATCTGACCAGCAAGCACCTGAGCAAGGAATTACTGAGTCTTTAAGCAGGTCCCTGCTGGACTCAAAGCAAGGAAAACAAGTGGATCAAAAAATCATGGAGTGGTTTGGATTGGAGGGGACCTCAAAGCCCATCCAGTGCCACCCCTACCATGGGCAGGGACACCTCCCACTGGATCAGGGGCTCCAAGCCCCATCCAACCTGACCTTGAACCCCTCCAGGGCTGGGGCAGCCACCACTGCTCCAGGCAACCTGTTACGAGTGGAAGTGACCTCTTAGAGCTTTATTTGATGATGATTGACCTAGCTTTGATTTTAATTAGACCTGCATCAAAGCACAGAGACCTTCCAAACAAACCTGGGCTGCATGCAAATTTTAACTTGGTTTTCAAATTTTAACTTGGAGATCTGGCTGTACCTGTCTCTGGAGCCAGATGCAGTGCAGCCACTTGGATCAAGTTGGCAATGGAATTGACTGAGATCCACACCACAAATTTGAACTTGGAGTGACTGAGCAAAGCGAGAGCCTGAAGAGGAGTTTTGCTCTGCCGCGTGCACTGAAGTGCCTGCCTTTCCAGGCAGGTTGAGAACAAGCAGCCTTACAGGCATTACAGAAGAGCAGCAGCCCAGGCATGAGGACCAGTGAGGCCACCCAGCTGGAGATGCAAGTCCAGCGAGCCGCCTGTTGTCCTCAACAATTCGCGCAGGAGATCACCAAGCCAGGGCCTAGACATGAACAAAAGAGGCAAGACAGAGTAGGAAAGCATTCTTGTCCACAGTCCCTTAATGAAGGGTAACCAGAGATCTGTAAACACTATCCCAAGACCTGAGCCTCCCAACCTCGCTCTCCTGGCTTTTGAATTGAGGTGGGGGGGGGCAGAACCACAATATCACCTGAACATGTTGCTGTCTGACAGTATCAACACTGAAATTAGCATGGGACCTTCGTAGTTTGCTCTTTCTCCTCCATTGCACCTTAATTAGAGCAATAGAGCTTTGAAACAGGGAAATACAATGGAAAATCAAAGCCTTTAAACATCAGGCAAATGACTTGCAGAGGCCAGTTTCTCGGAACACGCCGTAGAGTGCTCCCCATCCGCTGAAGCCATTCTCTGTCTTTAAAGGGCTTGGTATGAGCTTCCAGCTCTCAAAGACATCAATGAACTTGGCCCTGTTTTACAGCAGATACTATTTGTTTAACCTGGATCTCTTCAACTGTTGTAACACCTACTTCCCACGAAAAAGAGCAACATCCCTTTAGCAGAGCCATGAATTTGCCAGCGTGTGCTGCTTGGCACACTTGCTGCTTTAGACGTCTTCCCCATTTTCACTGAGGGAGATAGTGTGGATTTTAGTACTTGGCACTTTACAGTTTTCATGGACAAGGTTCCCTGAAGTGCCTGCACAGCAGCATTCCTGGAGGAAACCTTTACTTTTCGCTTTGGCAGCAGTACAGTCTTTGGAAACTGCATTTTTTGCAGGCATGCTTTGCACAGCGGAGAAGATCTTCCATTCACAGACCCCATCCGACTTGGAAATCTTATAGTAGGTTTCTCCTGAGCCAACAGGGATTCGGACCACACCTTTGTGACTCTCCATGCTTTGGCTGGTTGGCTGGTTGAGGTTGAAACTTGGGGCTTTCTTCTTTGCTGGTTTCTTCCTTGGGAGGCACTGCGCTCGCAGGACATTTTGGAACGCTTTCTTAAACTCTTGACTTGAGCACGGGTAGATGATGGGGTTGATGCAGCTGTTTAAATATCCAAGCCAAAATGTTATTTTAAAAAGTGTGTCCGGGGGTTTGATTGCAGGAAAGAAAGAACCTGAAATGGAAAATACACAGAGCATTAAGGCAGAGGCAGTGAGAAATTGCAGGTAACCAAAGAAATTTAAACACTGGAAAAAATAAATAAGTTTCTGTTCTGTCTTGAAAAATTTATGACTCAAAGCCTAATTGTTGCAGGAACAAGTCTTTCAGGATAGATGGACTTGTACAGTTACATGGATGTTCTATCAGAGATCGGTTCAAGACATCTACTTTATTATACAGGCATTTTATTCCCAATTGCAGCTGGAGTTTGGTATAGAGATAGAGGAAAATGGCAGCTTCCCCTCTAAACCCTTCATGAACTCTGTGCCCTCCTCTGGACCCTCCTCAGTAGCTTTAGATCCTTTTTGTCATGCGGTGCCTAAAACCACCCCCAGTGCTCAGTGTAGAACAAGAATGAAAAATATTTGCCACGTGCTGTCAAAAGGAAAGGCTGTTTCTTCACTCCTTTAAAAGAAAGAGCAAAGAAAAAAAGTGTTTCTACCATGCCCATTAGTATTTACTTAGGGCAGAGGAAGATAAATAATTTGCTGCTTTTCTTGGTTTTTACTTTATTGTCCAGTTGACAGAACTTTTAGCACTTGCATGTGTTTGTTTTCCTACTTCCCTCCAGAAAAATTATAATCCTATGCCTGTTGAAAGAAATACTGTGGCAGGTTGAGGCATCGAAACATTTCTCATCCTCTGCAGTTCAACCACGTTCCGTAAACAGCTCCTGAGCTTTACAGGCATCAGTCTGTTCGCTGGACCTCTGCTGGCTTAGGAAAAGTGAATAGTGAAATCAGAGGATGCTGTAATTTAATTCTGGAGCTGCTGAATTTCGGTTTGAATATTTTTTCTTCCTGTCTTTTGTCAGACAAAGCTACAGCAAGTGCAGCAAATGCTTTCAAGTGGTGAACGCTAGAGAGGAATCCTCAGGGTGTTTTCGCCTATGTGAGTATGTGTCAAAATATTGCATGCGCCAGAGACGCAAGTAGCGCAGTGTGATTAATGACTTGCTCGTTCTGAACATGGTCTCTGCGAAACGCGAAGCAATGTCTTCTCGCTATGGCACCAACTCTGACTCTCTGAGTGGAACTGATGTGCTCAGGGGAAACGCTGCTGTCAGGGAAGAAACCGGGAAGGAGGTGTGGCAAAGCCCTCCTGTATCTCTGACCTAGGAGAGGTCCCATAAGTCCCAGGCCTTCTGGTGCGTGTTGGAGTGGCCGGGAAGTGAGGCTGAGTCATTAGACCCAGAGGCAGCGCTGAAGGTGCCGTGGGAGCTTGCTTATCATATTGGAGCAGCTGAACTTCTGATTCCAACCCCAGTTACAACCTGGGCATCATAAAGTAGTTTGGATTGGAAGGGATCTCAGAGCCCACCCAGTGCCACCCCTGCCATGGGCAGGGACACCTCCCACTGGATCAGGGGCTCCCAGCCCCATCCAACCTGGCCTTGAACCCCTCCAGGGATGGGGCAGCCACCCCTGCTCTGGGCAACCTGGGCCAGGGTCTCCCCACCCTCACAGCAAAACATTCCTGTCTAAGATCTCATCTCCATCTCCCCTCTTTCAACTGAAAACATTTCCCCCTCATCCTGTCCCTGCACTCCCTGATCGAGAGCCCCTCCCCAGCTTTCCTGGAGCCTCTTTCCATACTGGAAGGTTCTCTAAGGTGTCATCACCACGAGTCTGAGACGGCCTTCGTGTTACTCCAGGCAAGGTGGGTAGAGCATTTGCGCTATCAGTTTCAATTTTTAAGACCCACAATGTTGTGCTAAAGAAAGCAAACCCTGTTTTGCAATGAGTGAGCAGTTTATCTAGGACCTAGAATTTTTCTCTGCAAATTAATGCTGCTGCTTTCCTTTAGTGAGAAAAACAACCAAATAACGTTCTCAAAGAACTTCCTGGCTGAAGTCATTGGCAGATGAAAAATAACGAAAGGCTTCTAAATGCCCAAACCATGCTCAGTTTTTCTTTTCTTTCCTCATTTCAGGGCAGCGTATCTAGTGCTTTCTCATTCTGTGTTGAGACAAAAGGTGGAACAAATCTCGATTTAGGGAATCAGCTGTGCGAGGCAGAGTGTAAAACCGGGTAAACAATAACAATTCCTGTTTGCTGCAACTTCTGGCTCACTGCAAATGGAATGCTCGTGCCTTGCCAGAGCCTGTTAAAAATAGCAAAGAGCCAGTGTCAGAGTCTGCCTCTTGCTCTTTTTTTGGGGTGGGGATCTGCATGCTAATTTATTAACGTAACCTTTTTTTGTTCATCAGTGTAGAGACTTGTTGCCTTGGAGCAGCATGCAGTGAAAGCAAAAGGAAGTAGCTTTAACAGCACAAAAACTTTGGTAACTGTAGACCTCATAACACGCTGCCTTTAACTCTTTCAACACCTTCCAGTGGTGGCTACAACTCAGGCTGTAGGACAGCAGCTTTGCTCTGCTATGTTCTCGGTTGTGCTAGTTGAGGATGTTTCATTAGTTTAGACCTGCGAAGCTCTGTCTCCAGGCTTCGTTATAACTGTGTTGTCCTGAAAAAGCAACAGTATGAATGTCAGTAGGAGGAAGTATTGTCAGTAGCATCTTGAAAGGGCTGAGGCAGCTGCTGGTAGTGAACCCAGTACAGAATCATAGAATCATTAGAGTTGGAAAAGGTCTCTAAGCTCCTCCAGGCCAACCGTCAGCCCAGCCACACCTTGCTGACTAAACCATATCCCACATAACCACAATTACCATGAGATTAAACAGCTAAGCCCAGTGGTGAATTCCCTCTTTAAGGTATATAGCAGAAGGCTGAGTATTCCCTATGCAGCAGTGAGGCAGCACAGAGAAACCAGGTGGAACTGCACCGAGCAGGTCAGAGTCTGTGTCCATTCAATCCCTGATTGCTTGGTGGCAGCTCATTAGTGTCCACTTGGGTTTGGACACTTGCCTACCAGCAGCCAGGACTGAGAAGACAGAATTATCTAAGCTTCTAGTTCTCCAGAGCAGGGTTTTCCAGTTCTCTGGTCTAGGTGTAATCTTTGATAGTGTTGTCATCCAGAATTCCTGTGATAGAGTGGGATAGTGAGCAGTGACTGAGAAGTTCTCCTTGTTGAAATTAATTCTTTATCCTATTTATCTTAATATCTTCCTTGATTCAGTGTCAGTGAGGACCAGCTGAAAGAATTGGGGTTGTTCAGCCTGGAGAAGAGAAGGCTCTGGAAGACCTTAGAGCAACCTCCAGTACTGAAAGGGGCTGCAGGAAAGCTGGGGAGGGACTTTTACAAGGGCCTGGAGTGATAGGACAGGGGGAAGGGCTTCAATTTGGAAGGGGGAAGATTTAGATTAGACATTAGGAAGAAATTCTTCCCTGTGAGGGCGGGGAGTCCCTGGCCCAGGCTGCCCAGAGCAGGGGTGGCTGCCCCATCCCTGGAGAGGTTCAAGGCCAGGTTGGATGGGGCTTGGAGCCCCTGATCCAGTGGGAGGTGTCCCTGCTCAGGGCAGATTGGAACTGAGTGGGCTCTGAGGTCCCTTCCAACCCAAACCATTCTGTAATTCTATGAAATTGTGGCAAAACTGATAACAGTTTAGAGGCAGTAGGGACAGTTCAGCTGCTCCTTTAGTGCCTTTGAATTGCAGATGGACTAAATGATGCTTGAATCTCTGCTTTGTTTTCAAAAGGTTGAGGACTCTCATGTGTCAGTAGCACAATTCAATTGCTTGTTATAGGAAAATTAAATAAGATAAAATGCACTATTAGCCTCCTGAGGTCATTTGCCATTAAGGATTTCATCACACACCCCTGAAAATGTCAGGTTTGTGTTCCCTTCCCTCATCACTTATTTTCCTGTTTGTTAATTTGAAGTTTATTCAGATCTGAGAGGGAAGATTTCTCCTGGTGAGTAAGTGCCAATTCAGTCACAAAGATGTAATTTGACTTTGTCATTTGTCAGAAGTTGCAGAGCTGCTTGATTATAGGGTGTTTAAAACCCAGTACTGATGTTGTGCATCGTTTCACTGAGGGACAGCAGAGGGGGATTTAGAAGCTGCCAGACTGCAGAAACTTATTTGTTTACTCTCTGTCATCTCTGTCAGCACCATGGGAATAAGATCCCATACATTTCAGTGACCCGTGGACCTGTAGTAGTGTTGAAATCCCTCTCTGCTACTGAATCTTGCAGCTCTGTTTAGATTTGCTACTGTTTTCCCCTTTATAAGTTGTGTCTTACAGATTGCACTGAGATGACAGCAGAGCCTGCGCACCTCGTGAGCAGAGAACCAAACAGTATTTGTTAGCGTTCTTTTATCAGGGTTTAAAGTGTCTAAGGGAAGCAGGAGAAAGTGAAATTCTAAACCTTGCATGGGGGTCAGACAAAGTGGAGAGGGGCTCTTGATCAGAGATTGCAGACATGGGACAAGGGGGATCAGTTTTAAGCTGCAGGAGGGGAGATTGAAATGAGATCTGGGGAAGAAAAGTTTTGCTGTGAGGGTGGGGAAACCCTGGCCCAGGTTGCCCAATGCAGTGGTGGCTGCCCCATCCCTGGAGGGGTTCAAGGCCAGGCTGGATGGGGCCTGGAGCCCCTGATCCAGTGGGAGGTGTCCCTGATCGTGTCAAGGGTTTGGAACTGCTGGGGCTTTGAAGTCCCTTCCAACCCAAATCATGATTCTATGACTCTTGCCTCTCACGTACAGGAAATATGGCTCTGGAATCATAGCGAAATGGAAAGTGGGAATAGTGCTCTGGTTTACACAGGGTCAAAGAGTAAAACTCAGATCCTGAGATCTGCCCTTAAGCGGTCAGACTGGAAGGAGTAGCTGTTCCAGAGCAGTTGCCCTAAGGACACAGAGCATGAAGCACAGAGGAGCACTGATGGCCCCACACAGGTCACCTCTGTACCAGGCGCAGCCCAGATTGAGGCACTTTGCTCTACAACCAGTGATATATGTGCTACATCTGTGTTCCCAAGCTCACTGAACTTTATTCCATAAGCCTGGCATTCTATACTGCAGCTGGGGTCAAACACAAATCACCCACTGGAAAGTATACTTAAATATATATATACGTATATGTCTTGGTGCAGATGTGTACAGCTGCCCTCTGTACACAGATGCTCTCCCAGCACGTCTCACCCTGCTGCTCCCTTATGGAAAGTATTTTCTGTGGGAACGTAGAGTGGGATTGAAGAACCCTTGAGCAGTAGGAAACTCTTCTAGGTTTTGCACAATCACATCAGTGTAACAAATGCAGGAGAGCGGCTCACAGACGTGAGGAAGGATAAAAGCCTCTGTCTGGCAAGTCTTGCACGTTTGCAGCTGGGCCTGTCCCAGGGCCTGCAATGCTGTGGGTGACAAGAAGAAAGGTTTTGCTGTGAGGATGGGGAGGTCCTGCCCCATCCCTGGAGGGGTTCAAGGCCAGGTTGGATGGGATTTGGAGCCCCTGGTCCAGTGGAAGGTGTCCCTCATTGTGTCAGGGGGTGGAACTGGATGGGCTTTGAGGTCCCTTTCAACCCAAACCATCCCATGATGCTGTGATTCAGGGGGAAATGAGTGACTTGGTGCCTAGATATACCTGACCTGTAATAAACAGGTGGAGAAGGAGGAGTGAGAGTTTCTCATCACAAGGGCCTGAGTTCCAATCTCTGGGGCATCAGGAGGGTGCAGGTGTTTGGACACAGGCAGGAGGTGGAAAGGACAGGCAACAAGAATGGGTCACTCTGGGAATGGTGCTCTGATTATTTGGGTATATTCAGACCTAATTTATGTTCTGTTTCATATTGTACTCACTTAGGATGGCTGATATTTCTGGCAAAGAGCAAATATCTCAGCAAGCAACTATTTCCAGATTCACTGTGGGCAGCTGCAGATTTAGAAAGCAGATAAAAAACCCTGGGAAGGTAAACTGAGGTTTTGTTACCCATGTAAACCTCAATAATCACATTGTTTTACAAATCAGTGTCGTTGTAGTTGAAATTCCAGCTCCCATGCTGTTACCGCAGTGCAATGGTTCTGGGTCTCATTGCTAACATTGTTAAGATATTTGATATTCATCCCGAAGCCCTTGCTCTTGGAGTCATGCACTTTGAGCAAAATCTTAGCTTTCCTTTAAAAGTGAAAATTCCAATCGAGTGGTTTAGGGCTTGAAAAGATGACTCTGTCTCTGCCTGTCTCACGAGTTTGTCAGTGTGTGGTTGTCAGTCGTGATTCTGGAATCCTTGGGGTTAATGATACAGGAATTATCTTCTTTGTCAAGGCTGAGTATATCCCCCTGATATATCCAAATCGAAGACAAATCCTGACATTTGCTGGGTAGGGGGTAGAATCACTCATCGCCTTTCAATCCCCAACAAACCCTAAATTGCACCATGACATTTGAGAGTGAACAATTGCCTTCTCGATTCATTTACTCCAGGGGCTTGGAAGTGGTGACTGCACAGAGCAGGAAGGCTTTGAAGACAAGGACGAGCCTCCTCTGACAGACACTGCGGGCAGGAGAGCCGTAGATGTGAATCACGAAATGGAGCACAACTGACTCCACTTTCTGTCTCCTGTTTTCAGTTTAAGTACCTATTAATACACCCGCTGCTCTACTGTGTTATGAGTCAGTGGGACACAACGTTTCAGGACGAGGAGAAATGTTGGCCGCAAGGCAGTCGGCAGGATCTTTGCCGCTAGTTCCAGCGTCGCTGGGTTATTGACCTAGACCAACGTGGCCTTTCCGGCCTGCGTTTGTGAAAAATACCCCTTGTGATTAGCAAAAAAGAAATTACCAAGGAAATATCTTGCCTCTTTTCCTTCAGGGCTCGTTTTCTCCCTATTCCATGAGTTAACACACACACACATTTGTGCTGCATGACTTCAGGAGCATAAACACCCTTCTCCCTGCCCTGTGCATAAAACTGCTCCAGAGAATGAGCTGGGGCTTTATTCTGTGTCTTTTTTCACTGAAATGCTTATGTGGGGGATCATACTCTGGATATTATCTCCACAGCTGGAGTTTGGCATTTTCTGAGATGAAAACTGTTGAGGCTAGGTTGTCACAGCTATTATTAATTTTATTATTTTCTTTTTTATATATAATTTTAACAATATATGTATATATATAGTTTTAATAACAAAAAGAAACGAAATTCATATCCTTGCCTTACTCTCTGCCCTCCATGTAAAGGGATGGGAGGGACAGGAGGCTCCTGTGATTATACTAAATTCTGTCAGACCATCTATCCAGTTCTAAAGAGGAAAAGAGGTGATTCATGAAAGAAGTGAAGCCCTTCACTCTCTACATGAGGAAATAGCAGAATAGTGATTCCCTGAAAGGCTGGTGTGATTTTATGCAGCTCTGGTTCTCAGATTAGACTAGACATAAGGAGGAATTTCTTCACTATGAGAGTGTTGAGGCCCTGGCCCAGGCTGCCCAGAGCAGGGGTGGCTGCCCCATCCCTGGAGGGGTTCAAGGCCAGGTTGGATGGGGCTTGGAGCCCCTGATCCAGTGGGAGGTGTCCCTGCCTGTGGCAGGGATGGAACTGGATGATCCGTAATGTCCCTTCCAACCTAAACTATTCTATGATGCTATGAAAACTGTAATTAGAAGCCAGCTGCAGACAGGGATGTAGACAGGATTAGAGGATTCCCTTGACAGTGTTTGAATCAGTTCACAAGTCTAGTTCACCATTCTACTACAAATATAAATACCCTCCGGCACATCCTCTTTCCTGCTGTTGTCATCATGAGAGTGATTGACAAATGCTAAAAGCCTTTCCCTTCCTTGCCCACTTTAATATCTGGATTGTTTTTTCTCCTGTGACATCCTGACTCAGACTTAGCTTTTTTCCTTCTTTTTGCTTCTGAACACAGTACCTACATCCAGATAATTTAAGCTGGCTCATCACAGAAAGCCAACAACAAACAAAGCTCTGTGAGGTTGTTTGCTTCTGAGGGTTTAAGATGAACCATCAAGGCCAGCTCAGGACCATTCTTGTAATATCCCTACCCTTTTTCATTTTTCCATCGGTTCTGTGCATGTTTTGCCTCAAAACAAGCTCCAAGCCCTGTCATCTATGTTGTTGAAAAGAAACCTTCTATAAAATTCCCAGAGGAACCGCTCAGTGTCATGTAGTTCCAGGGAAAGTGCTGCTGTCTAGATGGGCACCAGTTTCCAAGGTGATGTTGAGGATGAGGTTACATCACTGTGGGCATGCATAGTAAATATGCATTGCATTTCCAACCTCCTCTTGCTCTGTTTCTTTCCATACCTGTCTTCATCCCTTTCTGGCTATTGCAAGAGGGAAACAAAATAGGAATGGAAAAACTGTGCTGTGTGCAGGCTGTTATTTCAGAGTGCCAGTGCTCAAAAAGCCCTGATTGCCCAGACGAGCTTCGCCTGTGGCCTCTGCTCAGAGATCCTCTGCCCATTGGCCTCTCGACTGCACTAAGGTCAGGCTCTTCTCTTTATTCTCTTTATCCATCTTGGAGTGATGTAGGCAGGTTGAGGCTTCTTCCCTGGCTTTGATTTTTGTGTGGTTATTACTGGACTGTCAGCTGAACCAATGGTTGCTGCCACCTCTGCCTGCTTTGGGTGTAAGTGTGGATCTGCTGGAGGGTTGGGAGGCTCCAGAGGGGTCTGAACAGGCTGGATCCATGGGCTGAGACCAACGGCAAGAGGGTTAATGAGGACAAACACCAGGTCCTGCCCTTGGGGCACAACAACCCTGAGCAGCTCCAGCCTAGGAGAAGTCTGGCTGGAAAGTGCCTGGAGAAGGACCTGGGGGTGTTGGTTGAACAGGAGCCAGCAGTGGCCAGGCTTTCCATACTGGAAGGTGCCCCAGAGCCTTCTTTTCTTTAGGCTAAACAGAAATCCTGTTGCTGTTGCCATTCCTGTTCCTATTACTGTATATTTTAACAGGCCTAGTGTTTCTTGTTTTAATGTGGTTCTTGGCTATCAGAGTTGATGTGAGTAGAAGTGGAGATCTTGAAGATGCTGTAGATCTCATTGTAGTAAACAAATTTTGGGAACTTCTGCTTCATAGAGTGGCAAGCGTCTACCAGTTGTGTGAAGTGGTCTGCGTAGCACAATTAAAGAATGTCTGTGTCGTGCAACCTTCATTCAGGGCATGCTTCTAAAAGGCTACACCTCCTCCAAATGACTGAAACGAACCGCTGCAACTGATGGGACCGTGTACAGGTCTGTCCCATAGCCACAGAGCCCGGTCTTGTGCACAATAGTGTTCTTATTCCTTGCCCAGCTGGGTTGTAAACTCCATAGCCACCAGTGGTTTTTTGGCCACAGTGCTCTGGATAGCTAAAACGTTTGATCTCTGCTGCTAATTTGCTCTGTGATCCTGGCTGTTCTCCCCGTGCCTACCTTCACCTCTCTGCAGAGCAGGTCTGCCTGTGGAACACTTCAGGAAAGGGTTTCACATGCTCTAGGTGTCAGGTGCTGTATTTCTTTGTCTCTAGGTGGGGCAATCTACCTCAAGTGGTTTCCTTAGCTTCTTTGAAGACCACTCGCCTGTTTAATAGTTTTTTGTCTTTAAACAAGAGTAGCTAATAGGTATTGAAAGTCATATTCTGTGCTTTAAAAATAATATAGCAACTGCACAACGATAGGGAAACTAAACACAAGCGAGTTTCCTTGTAAGGGATCAAGGAAGATGCAAAGGCGCTCATGAGTCCAGAAAATCACTTAAATCCACAGCAAATTAATTAACAGCTCTGTGTGGGCAACCCCATTTGCAGATGAAAGAAGTGTATTTAATGCGTTCTTTCAAACCCTTTTTGGGTATGTTTCAGTCATCTTGGCAACCAGCATTCCAACATGCTGAGATCCTGGACAGCATGAGCCAGGCTGTTCCGGGCTCCTTATGAAACATCTACGGCTCCTCCTCCAGCACTTCCCAGTATTGACCAGCAGATAAGATTCTGCACTTTAGGGTTTTTCACATAGCAGCGTGCGATACGTTTTTGTGAAGCAACCTGGTAATCTTGGTAAATCCAGCAGAGGTTAATTGAAAAAGAACAGCTTTTTATAGGGTTTGAAAAAGAAACCCCCCAGATCTTTTTTCATGCTTAGGTAAGGCTGTATTTTTTCTTTACTTACTTGTACACATTGCTTTGTTACTAGGTAAACACAATCTTACTTTTTCCTTTATAGCATAAACCTTTTTCACTAGAAAAGCTCTTGAAATTGAAAAAAAGTCACAGATTTAAGGTTCCTTATTTCAAAACTTAATGTTTAGTGCAGCTGTTGCAGAGCAAATGTCACACTCAGCTATAGGTTTAAATTAGTATTCTGCTTTTAAACCCTGAAATGGCATCAGAGGTGCCTAAGCAAGGTTTAATTAAAATTCTAATTACTTTTTTGTATTTTAGTGATAGCAAAGCAGAACAAATCCCTGACTTTCCTCCCCTTTAGAATTAACAGCTGGTGAATAAATAGGCATATTCAGCAGGGTGGTTGAAGCCAGCGTTTGGCCAGTGGGCTCAGTGGGTTTCCACAATAGGTGCAAGGCTTGGAAATTTAAAATTAGTTGGAAGGATTCTCACTGCTGTCTTCTGACTTGTTCTGTGATTAATTAAAACAAATACACATTAATTTTATTTAGAGAATAGAATCTCATAGTGTGAGTTCCCTGATAGGAAGCTGATTTTTTCCCTTAAGATGAGAATGTAGGAGAAAAAGTAACGTGGGGAGTGGCTGAGGGACCTGGGATTGTTTAGCCTGGAGGAGGCTGAGAAGAGAACTCATCACTGTCTACAACTACCTGAGAGGAGGTTGTGGTGAGGTGAGTGCTGACCTCTTCTCCCAGAGAACAAATGAGAGGATGAGAAGAAATGGCCTGAGTTGAAATGGGGAGAAGTTGGATAGGAGGAAAAATGTCTTTACTGAAAGAGACGTGAAGCCGTGGACCAGGCTGCCCAGGGCAGTGGAGTCTCCATCCCTGGAGACTTTCAAAGAACGTGTAGATGTGGCTCTTCAGGCCATGGTTTATTCGTCACGGTGGTTTTGGGCTGATGGTTGGACTGGATGAGCTTAGAATTCTTTTCCAGCCTTAATGATTCTATGAATTATCAGGTGCTGAGCATGCCAGGAGATCTGGCCCCAAGTCTGTGAACACCTGCTTTAACCCTGAATTCGTTTATACCTTGACCTTTTATGTGTTTTTATCACCTGAAGAACTGGCTGCAACCTTAGATACAAATCCACACCCTCCCAGAGATATTGTTCCTATAGCAGAGCTGCCCAGAGATACCAATTTTAGTTCCAAAAGAGCATTTTCTCTGTGGAAAGTACTAAATCCTTTCCATTATTCTCAGAATTTTGTGCGTCTCTTTGCACCAGAGATGTTTTGTTTCACTTGAGACTTCAATTTTTTGTGTTCACAGCTTTGTGCTGGTGAATGTTTTGATTTTGACAGCTTTCCAATAGGAAACTATTCCCCAAGACCTTTTCTGATCAGCGTTACTGTACACAGACACAAACACGTCCCTCCCTCCAGGGGAGGTGCTGTAAAAGGTAGAGGTGTTGCTTTACTTACCAAGGGGCATTACTACAAAAAACGGGAGCCAGCAGAGAACGAAGCATCCCACCACTATTCCCAGGGTCTTGGCAGCTTTCTTTTCCCTGGAGAACTTGAGGAGACGCACTGAGAAATGATGCTTGTTCTTGGCGCTGGACGCTGATCCGCTCGCTTCAGGAGCATTTTTACGGTGGATTCGTAGGGTCACTTCTTCGGAATGAGATCTCTCTGTCTTCAGACCAGAAGTCAGACCTTTATTTTCCCTGTTGGCCACGACGTACACTCGGCAATACATCACCAGGATGATAGTCAGGGGGAGGTAGAAGGAGCCTAGAGCAGAGAACAGCACGTAGCCAGGCTCCTCGGTGATTTGACAGATGGTCTCGTCTTCTGGGGCTGGCTCCTTCCAGCCAAAGAGAGGCCCGATTGATATCACCAGAGACAAGGCCCAGACGCAGAGCAGCGCCAGGAGGCCTCTCTTCTCTGTCACTATGCTCGGGTATCTCAGCGGGTAGCTCACCCCGATGTATCTGTCTATGGAGATGATGCAGAGGCTCATGATGGAGGCAGTGCAGCAAAGGACATCAACAGCTGCCCAGATGTTGCAGAAGATTCTCCCAAAGGCCCAGTAGCCCAAAATCTCCATAGTAGCTGAGAAAGGGAGGACAGTGGAAGTCAAGAGAAGGTCAGCGACAGCCAGGTTAATGATGTAGTAGTGAGTAACACTCTGCAGGTGTCTGTGGCAGGCGACAGAGAGGATAACCAGAATATTACCTAAAACCCCAAAAACTATCAGCCCCCCTAGAATAACACCGAGTAAAATGGCCTTTGAAACGTTCACAGGCCCCACAGAGTGGGTGCAGTTGGAGCAGTCGGAGGAGTTTCCAGGAAGAAAAGCCATGGTGAGTGGCTGATAATGTTGACTGCAAGGTTCTTCAGTCCCTTTGCAGGTAGAAAGAGTGAGGAGATCAGTTCTCAGAAGGTCCTGCAGGCAACGTTTGCCTGGCTTTGGGGAAAAGAGTTTTTAAGAACATCTTAGAAGTGCAGCGCTGGGAACAAGAAGAAGGATCCAGAAACATATTAGAAAAGTCTTTGTCCCTAAGATTTTATGATTATAGCACAGCTAATAGCCCCCACTTCCAAGTCAAATTGAACTCCTTTTGCATTTTTCTTGGTGTGCAGAAGGGAGGCTACACAAAACTGGGGTGATTTATCCTCCTTTCCAGGATTATGTGACGAGAAATATTGGAATTGCAGGTTAAAGTCATTTCTGCCTTGTTGTGAAGATTCAGTATTTAAGCAGCATAAATATTCCAGAGGGTCTCAAATGTAGGTTTCTTCCACGAGGAAATCACTGGTTTTAATTACCTTGTGTGAGTCCTCATTCTGCCTCACGATTGACTTAGATGCCTGAATAGGTGGCGGCTGCTGCTGTGTCTGCTCAGCAATGTCCTTTGAGATACCTGCCGCTCCCCGTCTTCATGGTCTGAAGTGTCAACCAAAGCCTCTCCATGCTGTGGAACAGTTGTCACTCGAGCTCCTGGACTGTGAATTCAAGTTGATTTACATCAGCTTCTGGCTTGCTCTGAAGGGGAGAGTGAATTTTGTTGTGTCAACGATGCTGTTGTGCTCTTTGGAGACCATCACCCCCCTGGAGGAGACAAAGACACAAATAATGTGATTCCCAGCAGGCCCTTAGTGCTGTGGTTCCCTTATAAGAGTAGAGCAGGAGGCTATTTTAGGGAGCCTTCCTCAGGCTGACTACAACCTTTTCAAGCCAGTATTGTTTAGCAACAACTAAGAGACCAACGTGTTTTTTCTCACCACGTTCTTGGCAGCAGGCCATTCTCCTTAAGGAAGAGCAATCGATCCTAATTATCAGTTCACCTGCAGAGACCAGTTGTGTGAGAGATAGAGAGCTGAGGGACACAATTCAGGACTACAAAGTGCGAAGTAGATTTAGAAATCCAGAATTTAACCTGAGGTGTCTTTGTTAAGTGACTCCTTTACCCACTGACCTCCCTGGTCATGCACCTAAGCTGCCCATTTTAGAAATCTATAGGGATAAGCGATTCCTGCCAAGCAGATGTTGCAAGAAACAACTTTCCTACCAAGTGCCACAACCTTTGAGAGGATCTGAAAGGCAAGCTCAGTCTTAGCTGACTAAATATGGAGAAAAGGTATGTCAGATGGAAAAGTGAGAGGATAAGCCTGGGAACTGGAACACGGGGGACGCGAAGGGGAAAGCTACAAGTGTGGGCTGAAAAGGCTTTCACAGCACCTACGTGTGGATGTAGTGTTCCCATCCAAAACATTGATCAGAGGTGAAAAACACTACAAAGGCTGCCCCCTCTTAAATCTGAGATAAGGCAGGACTCAAAGTATCCTAATACGAGGTCTTTCAGATGAATCGCTCAGATTGCACTTCACATGAACACCGAGCAGCAACAACTGTCACGTAGCTGAATCTCAAAACAGAGTTATCCTGCATGCAGAGGCATTTAAACCTTGGAACCCCTGACATTCCCAGCTCGTAAGCAGGGAGGATGGGGGAAAGGGAGTACAAAGGTACTGCCCTGTGGGAATTTGCCTTCCGTGCACTGAAACAAAATTGGATCTCATTACATTTTCTTTCCTACAAGAGGGAAGAAGTTAAAGAATAATTCCAAGAAAGAAAAGGACACATTTTACTATGCATGTCAATGAAAATGTAGCTCAAGCATCTGTAAGCATGATAATAGTGGTCATTACTGGGTTGATGGTGGATTAGGAAATGAAGAAATGATCAAGGTTGATTTTTAAGCACAAAAAGCAAAACTTCCCAGTAAGTCAAGGAGACACAGCAGGAAGGACTGACAGATTCATGCTCAAAGCCAACCAGCTAACGCTCAGCCTGTGGAGAGAGCTGGTTTGGGGAAGAGCAAGCCCCAGACCCTGGTGCCTGCCCCAAGCCACACTCACCTCTTCAGGCTCTAGAAGGCAGCGCAGCTCCTGTGACCATCTGGAAGGGGGATTCACAACACAGCAGGCTCCTCTCTTCATGCAGGGATGGGACTCTGTGCCTGAAAATCCATTGCTGTTATTTCCCCACTGGTAGTTTGACAGCTCACAGTTGTGCTGATTCCTTGTGTCTCAGAGCTTGTGAGGGGCTGGACTCCAGCATCCCTGAAGGGTCCCTCCCCAGTTGCAGTGCTCAGCTCCACGCTGTCAAGGAGCAGCAGTAACTTTACTGCTCTGCTGATGTAGCAGGCGGTAGCCTTGCCGTTACCGTAATGCCTGTTCCCGTATTGCTCAGAAAGCAAGAGCACCCAGTCTGAGAAGTGCTCCTTAAATCTTTTTCTTCACTGTGCAAACATCAGTTCCTGCAGAGAATAGAAAGTGGGAACCAGTGAATAAGCTCCTGTTTATAGGCTAAAAAGGAGTTATTGAGACATAAAACCAGAATTGCCTGCCAGGCTAACTAAGCAGGAGGAAAATAACAAGGAGGGACACACACTAACCATGCAGCCTGCGTGCTGGGGCAAAGTGCCGGGGCAGGCAGCATGGGGACTGGGAATGGGGTTTAAGTATGAAACAGCTTGAGCAGAATGTGCTGTTGAGGGGAGGTTGATTGTTCACACAGCTCTTTTAACTGCATTTTTTAAAGTGCCCCGAGTCACTGGTGAGGAACAGATGAATGTAGACATGGTGCCCTGAAGTGAAAGGAAGGGAGCAGAACAGACACTGGGATTTACAGTCAAAGGAAAGCAATTCCTACAGCTCCAGGGAAGCAGAGGAACCGTGTGCCTGTTCCTGCACAAGACTCTCCACCTCCTTCTCCTGGGCGGTAACTATCACAGAATCACAGAATAGTTTGGATTGGAAGGGACCTTTACAGGTCATCTCGTCCAGCCCCTGCAGGAGCAGGGACATCTTTAACCAGATCAGGTTGTTTTGAGAGGGAAAGTTTTTTTGTTGGATTCCAGTGTTTCCTGAACAGAGGCAAATTTAAAAGTGATGCTCAGGTTGCCCCAGCAGGGCACCGAATGCAGAGCTAGTCTGTAGCCTTCATTGCTGTTTCAGCAGCTTTTCAAGAGAAGGGATTAAAAAATAACTAATTTAATAAAAACTAATTTTGAGAACCTTGCAAACAGCCAAACCCAAGAGTTGATTTGTAGATGCTCAGCTTCTGTTCCTCCCCAGTTCTCTGTGCTTCCTGCTCTGTAGATGTAACAGTTGTTTGTCAAGAGGTGCTGAGAGGGCTTGAGCTGTCCCTGAGCTCCTGCACAGACTGGAGTGTCGGGCTGAACCGTGGTCCTGTCCGTTCCCTGAGTAACAAAGGAGAGAGAATGAATTTATTCTAAATGAATAAAGGAAAGCTTGAGTTACTAAGGACCTTAAAGACCATGATTCAGCAGACCTATTTTAGATGCCTGTCTTAGGATGCAGCAACTCTATTTCAGTCGATCAATTGGAAAATGAGTCTAAATGACTCGGGAGGGAAGAGAGAAGAATCATAGAATTATTGAGGTTGGAAAAGACCTGTAAGATCATCCAGTTCAACTGTCAGCCCAACCAACCCCACCCAGGGCTGTTTCTGCCTGTACGTATGACCTCCCCATGATGGTGGCTTGTTCCAAGCTCTTCAATGTGCAGTGGAAATAGATTTATATTAATAGCTTCTTTCATTAGCGCTGTACTTAAAATTTCAGCTCACTTATGAGTAATACCCTTATTAGAGGACGTCTTTCTGGAGAGGAGGGATGGTGAAGGAAGTGCCAGACAGTAGGGCTTCTTCCTAAAATCCTCAGAGAAGAGTTAATGCGTCACAATGCATCTCAGACCTGGAGACTGCTAACAGTCCAAGGTCAGAAGGGTCGCTGAACAGTGTCATCAGGTAAAGATGGACAGGGCAGAAATACTGTCACATCTAAGTCTGATTCTGAAACAATCTTTGTGCTTGGCTCTGGCAAGACATGCATGTGTCCAATTTAAAAGTTTTGGATTAATCAGAGTTCAGTGAGAATGATTCAAGTCCAGAAGATGGCTGGGAAAGGGGAAGCTCTTTAATTTCAAACTTTGTGTCTCTGAAGACAGGAAAACACCTGCCTGTAGAGGTTATTGATATCCATAACTGGCAGATCTTAAGAACAGAGGAGGCAAAGATCTGTCACAGTGTTTAACTTGGCTTCCATTCCCTATTGATTAAATGTCGTGTAGGGTCCCACCTAACATGGATTTCAGAGAAAGGCAAGTCTCTGAGTTCAGGTGGTGGAAGGAACAAGAGTCCTGGATGTGGTCCTTGTTTCTACTGCAGACTTCTCTGGTGAGCTTTGGCAAGACTTCTTATAAGCGTATCTCCCCTATCTGTGACGTAGCGGAAATTGTGCTTTTCTCTCTCTTCTCTTATTCACCTGCTTTATAATCCTTCTGGAGTAGGGGTTGTATCTACGCTCTCTAGACAGGACTCAACACAAACAAGATCCTGAGCTTTCCGTGTAGTGAACCGTACTCATTAGCATGAGAGGGTTCCCAGGGAGGGCTCCTCACAAGGCGTAGCTGCTCAGTCCTTTTGAGGCTTCTGACCCTTTCTTATCTATAAGCTTTGTTCAAATGAGAGCCTTAAATCCTGACGTTTGTCTTTTTGTTACATGTCATGCGAGGGGCCAGCGTCCCAGTGCCTGGCTGGCGGATTCCATTGTTATTCTGCCTAGCTCACAGCCAGACCATGTAGGCAACCTGTGTCTGGAATGAGGGTGGAATAACTTCTCTGAGGCGCGACAGGCTTTGACATGATCAGTTATTCACCTCTTCAGAAAGCAGTGAGAAGTATTGCTTTGAGAAATCATCCCCTGGGGTTTAGTAGGGACTTAGCTTTTGCTCGGGTAAGAAAGAAAATCCACCCAAAGGCAAGTGGTATTAAATGTTGGCTATTAAACTTGAAGCTGGAAGTAGACACGTTCCTCTGTGTTTCAAGGCTGGGACAGCCCAAGGCTTATAGCGCAGCTGAGTTAAAGATACATTTCAAGCTTCTGATTATTTAAAAAGAAAAAAAGATACAAAATCAACCAAGCACAGTTGGTGATGGTTTGCAGCTGCTCGTACATTGAACACAATCAGTTTGCATTGAGAATAGGGACCTTGGAGGAGTCTGCTACACGTGGGCTGAGACTCGAAAGAAAGCAGGATGGGTTCAGTGCTGGTGATGTACTGAACCTCGATTGCAGGGCCGGTGGTGTTTAAATCTCGGGGTGCCATGCTCAGGGGAAGATCCATAGGTACCAGATAAATGAAGGCACTTGGTGCGCGTTCAAACTGTGGGTTAAGAAAGAGAATCCCAGAATGTCCTGAGTTGGAAGGGACACACAAGGATTATGGAGTCCAGCTCCTGACCCTGCGCAGGACACCGCAGTGACTGGTGATGCTGTGCTGGATGCCCCCCAGGACATAGTTGCCCTCCTGGCTGCCTCATGCTGTCTCACGTCCAAATTGCCATTGCCCAGAGTCCCCAGATCCCTCTCTGCAGGGCTGCTCTCCAGCCTCTCGCTCCCCAGGCTGGTCAGACAGACGGGGTTGCTGTGTCCCAGGTGCAAAATCCGGCACTTGCCCTTGTTAAGCTTTGGCCTTGCCAGGCAAAAGCTGGAAGAACAAAGGGAGATGAAGTAAGATGCTTCAGGGAGAAAAATCAAGTCAGTAGGAAAAAGGCAGGTGTTTCAGTGCGTTGGATCTCATTGCTCCTCACGTGTGGGCAGGCAGCAGATAAAAACCTAAACAAAGTATTTAAACGAGAGAGATGAAGACAGACACGATTGAGTCACGCCTTCAATCCCCCCAAACTGTTTTACATATTAAAGATTCACGTCCAGCTAAAGCAGAGTAAATTGGCATAAACTCTCACAAGAGAAAAGCACCAGTAATAAAATGGGAAAGGACCCAGCTGGACACAGGAGGCAAACAAGAAGGAAGCAGGAGGGCTGAAAACTGAAGTAGACAGGCATCTGTGGGTAGCAGTAGGTGAAATCAATCTTCCTGAGACTAGAAAACAGCTCTGTCCTCTGTATGTGGTCAGACTTTATCAGATCATCCAGGTAATAAATCAAACTGGGAAATTTTTCATGAGTTACATGGAAATAAACATTTACCAGCATCGCTGCCTTCAGACCTGCTGTTGTACACAAAATGCAGTGGCTCAAATCTTCCCCCTGTTGTGAATTAAGAAAATACCTTTAGTGTTAATGAAGCTGTCTTGATTTATGCAAAAGCATGGATTATGATCACCCAGCATCCACCTGCACTCGAGCAACTTAGGAACAGGGTGGAAAAGTCCCTGTGAAGCCCAAGAAGGAAGATTTTAGACACCACTGATACTTGGATATCTCCCAGTTAAAGTGAGTATGAAGTCAACAGGCAAGTCTGTCTTGGTTAAAGACCACGAAGTTGGTGAAGGGCTTGGAGGGGAAGTCGTATGAGGAGTGGCTGAAGTCACTTGGTGTGTTCAGCCTGGAGAAGAGGAGACTGAGGGGAGACCTCATCACGGTCTGCAGGTTCCTCACAAGTGAAGGAGGAGGAGCAGGCGCTGAGCTCTCCTCTCTGGACTGGAGGGAATGGCAGGAAGATGGGCCAGGGCAGGGTTAGGTTGGAGATGAGGACAAGGTTCTTCCCCAGAGGGTGTTGGAGCCCTGGAACAGCTCCCAGGGCAGCAGCCACAGCCTGAATCCTGACAATATTCCAGAAGCATTTGGCCAACGCCCTCAGCCCCATGGGGTGAATGTTGGGGTGTCCTGTGCTGCAACAAGAGTTGGACTCAATGATCCGTGCGGGTCCCTTCCAACTCAGGACATTCTGGGATGGTGGGAAGTCTCTTTAGGGCCAGGGCTTGGACTATGCAGCCACTGTAGCACATCAGGCTCTTTGTGCAGAAGTCCTGATTGCATTCCCTCTAACATCACTGTGACAGAAATAAAAACACGAGTGCTGCTTTATCTGTCCCAGATCTGAGCTAGATTTAGGTCTGGTCTCGTGCCTCAGTGTGCTCTACAGACCTGCAAGCTTTCTTTTCCATCCAGAGCACACAGTGCAGCCAATTCCTCACTGCTTTAGAGAAGTGTGGCTCGGAAGAATCCCGGGGAAGACATTCTGTCTTTATTCAGAATTTTTCTCCTTTTCCAGGGGGGTTGGAAGGCACTGTGAGCTTTGTTTGCCCTCTGGTCTTGTCATGAGCAGTGACTGGTTGTCCAAGCTTAGGGCATCCTGCGTGGCCATGCTAGATCTTTCTGTGTGACTTTGTATATAATTCTGTCATCTCTGCTAAGCCTCCACCTCCCTACTGTGCTCAAACAGCAGCTTTTGTCCAAGTAATCGCTCAGGCAGCTCAGAGAATAATGATAAGTTAGATTTGATATATGGAGCCTCTCATCTACAAGGAGCCTGTGGTTTTTTGGGACTGCAAATGCTTGTGTTGTCCCCTGCCATCTCCAGGCAGCAACCATTCGCTAGCGATGCTAGAGAAAGCTGTTTAGGGAAAGGATGTGCTGTGTTAGTGATGAATCAGCCTTCCCATAGGCAAATTTACCCCGTTTGCTATCTCTGTGTCTTAGAATCACAGAAGGGTTTGGGTTGGAAGGGACCTCAAAGCCCATCTAATTCCAGCCCCCTGCCATGGGCAGGGACACCTCCCACTGGAGCAGGTGGCTGCCCCACTGCCCTGGGCACCCATTGCACTGTCTGAGAATCCTTTCAGTGAATAAATGTTTCCTGATATCCAGTGTAAAGCTCCCTGGCGCAATGAGGCCATTTCCTCTCATCGTGTTGCCTGTCACTTGGAAGAAAAGCCCAGCAGCCCCCTCACCAGACCCTCCTTTCACAGAGCTACGGAGAGCAATAAGGTCTCCCCTCAGCCTCTTCTTCTCCAGGCCCCATTCCCTCAGCTGCTCCTTGTAACAGTTGTTCTCCAGCCCCTTCCCCAGCGCCGTTCCCTTCTCCAGCCCCTCAATGTCCTTGTAGAGAGGGACCCAAAACTATCCAGGATTTGAGGTGCAGCCTCACCAGCACCGAGTCCAGGGCACAGCTCCTTCCCCAGTTCTGCTCGCTGCCGTTCCTGCTTTGTTGTGTCTTAAACAACATGGGGCTGGAGCTGCCTTTCAGTTCAGGCCTGAGCAGAGTGGAGCATGCTGTGCTCCTAATTAAGATATTAAACTATTGCTTAATATCAACAACAAAGAACTGTGTTTTATTCTTTTTCTCTCCTGATGGGTCTTTCTCTTAAGGGTCTTAAATCATAAAAGGAGCAAACAGGTTCTATGTCCCTAGAACTACAACAAAAATCACTGCCCATTTCTTCTTCTGTTGCTTTTTCGATCTTCTATTGCCCCTTTGATTGGTTTTTTCATCTAATTATCTCAAATTAATGCTGTCTGTGGCAATGTGCAGTTTGTATCTCAGTGGCGTGCCCATTGACATAGGTGTTTGAGAGACCCTAGACTGACTTTTATTCCCTTAAGCAAGAAGCTGTAGCTTTCTTCCTAAGTACGTGAGCGTTTTAGTGATATGTTCTTTCTCCTGTCTCATTTTTTTGCCTCTCTAATTGTTATTACTAAAATACACACCCCAATAATTCCCTTTCTCTGAGCCAGGCCCTTTAGTCTGCCTAACACAATTACTGCAAATTAGCATCTCATGAAAAACAAACAATACAAAGCTGAAAAAGACAAACAAACCCTCCTGACTGCCTGACATTTTAAAACTCTACTTAAAACAGGCAAGAATGGTAATTAAATTTGCAAAGCAAAATTTTTTTGTATGTTAAAGACTTCAATTTAACAGTAGTGCACATTTTATTTACTCTCAGAGTCTGGAAGACTTAGAATCATAGAATCACAGAATCACCAGGTTGGAAAAGACCCACCAGATCATGGAGTCCAACCATTCCCATCAGTCACTGAACCATGTCCCTCAACACCTCGTCCACCTGACACAGAACTGAACACAGAACTTTTCTATTATATTGACATAAGGCTGTAGGGGAAGGGAAGACACATTCTGCTACTTCTTGTCCTCCAGAACCCTAGAGATGAGCCAGGTGAGGAAAGAGGCTTTGGAATAGCCTTGAGAGCTGCCACATACAGCTCTGCTGGTGGAACATCAGCTTATAGAGCTGTAGAGATGGTGCAACTTCCAGCTCATTGGAAGATCAGAAGCACCTTGAGTAGAGTCATAGAATAGTTTGGGTTGGAAGGGACCTTAGAGATCTTCCAGTTCCAACCTTCCTGTGATGGGCAGGGACACCTCCCACTGGATCAGGGGCTCCAAGCTCCATCCAACCTGGCCTTGAACCCCTCCAGGGATGGGGTAAACCCAGCTTTCCTTCCTATTTGTTAAATAGTCATGGATCAACAAGAGGGGGAGGGGGGAAGATCCAGAAATTAAAAACTGTAATTGCACATATTTAAATTCTTAACATGCTTTTTTTTCCTGCTGCTCAGCGTTTATGTTTAATGTAGGAGGATAATAGTAAAATTGCCTGTGGCTCATTTAACACATCTGAGCTTTTAGAGAGCATTTCTTGATGATGTATGATGGGCAATCATGTAATAAAATATGAACCCAAATGCGTGATTTGCAAGGCTTTCTACATCTGTTTTCAACATCATATGGATTTGAAAGTGAGTTAGCAATAGACAGAATGAATTATTGAATTAGTCTCAGAAGCTCCTCTGTGTTCATGCAGTGAATATTTTTACACAAAGAGGGTGATGGAGCAGGAATTAAAGACCTTGCTCCAGATTTGTTACCCACTTCAAGCCTCCTGGAGTAGCTGTTTGTGAAGCTGCCTATAGCAGAAGTTCCCCAACTGTTCTTTTTCCATACTGAAAAATTAGAGTTCAAAAGAGGACAGGCTTATTTCTGGTATCTAAAAGAACTGAAATGTGAAATGAGGGTGAAAGCAGAATGAGAAGAAATGGATTATTTATACCCTGTAAAGCCATTTTACAAAGAAATGATGTGTTGTGCTGATCATTGTTTTCCAGATCCAACTATGTCCACAAGTAGAGTCATAGGGCTCTAGCAATTCCTTCTGTCTTTCAGCCTCGCCCTATGGCTTATCCTATTTATTGCAGTCTTTAGATTTATTTTTAATAAAGTGGTTGCTGAATTTTAGTGCACAGTGTGGAACTGGTTTTGCCTGGTGGCAAGGTGATTTTCCGCGATGTTCTGCAGTCCTTTCTGAACTGACCCATGGTTGTTGGGGTTCACACAGGCCTGGACTGGGGGAACTGCTCTGAATTCCTCTTGGAAAGTTGACCAAACCCCCCCCAGGTCCTTCTCCTCCAGGCACTTTCCAGCCAGACTTCTAGTCTGGAGCTGCTCAGGGTTGTTGTGCCCCAAGTGCGGGACCCACCATTTGAGTTGAGATCGAGTCCAACTGTACCCGACCACTACTAAAGCAGATCCCTGAGCACTTCATGGACTCTTCTTTTGAACACCTCCAGTGATGGTGACTCAACCACTTGAGGTGGTGTAGGTGTGAACTTATTGCCTGCTCTCTTCCCTTGACACATGCCTTAGTGAACCCGTGCAGATTCTCCCAGGTTGCTGGCGTCAGAGTACAAGTGCACGGTGCTTTTTGGCAGAAAAGATGGGACGCAGTGTTCTTTATATGAAGAGTGGGCCCAAATAAAAATGATTTTTCCCTCCAACATTTTCTGTGCACAAACAATACACAGAATTCCTGTGTCCCAACGTCAGAGGAACCAGTCTGGAGTGCTGGATTTCACAATGAAACTGTCCTGAACTTAATACTGTGCAGGGAGGTTGAAGCTGTAGTACATTACTTATTTTTAGGTCCCTAAATCTGCTCCTAGGCAATAGAGACAAAATAGGGTCCAAAATACCTAGAGTAGAACACTTAACTGCTGACTAATTGAAGTTCTTGTCTCATAGGCTGGAAAATCTCATGCAAAGAACAATGATCCAGGGGAGACTCTGTTTGGAAAATACGTGTGTAGTTTTGTGAGTGTGTATAGGGAGTGTTGCTCCTTATTTGACTATTGGTTTAACAGATTCCTCTCTTGTCTAATACCTAATATTTAGAATCATAGAATCATGGAAGGGAACTCAAAGCCCATCCAGTCCCACCCCGGCCATGGGCAGGGACACCTCCCACTGGATCAGGGGCTCCCAGCCCCATCCAACCTGGCCTTGAACCCCTCCAGGGATGGGGCAGCCACCCCTGCTCTGGGCAGCCTGGGCCAGGGCCTCCCCACCCTCCCAGCAGAACATTTCTTCCCAAGATCTCATCTCAATCTCCCCTCTTTCAGCTAAAAACTATTCCTCCTCGTCCTGTCTCTGTGCTCCCTGATCCAGAGCTCCTCCACAGCTTCCCTATGGGCCCTGTTAAGTACTGGAAGCTACTGTATAACTGGGTTTCCCTCCTTTCATTCAGCATGATGTGAGAGGCTGTCTTGGTGAACTGAACTAAAACATTTTGGTGATGGAGAAACCAGAAATGAATTGTTATTCCTTGCAATATTCTCCTCCCACTCTCTACAGCACACCAGGAGGCAAACCTCTCAAGTCATCAGAACTGGCCTGAGCTGCAGGAGTTCTCTTAGAAATTGAGTGTCTGGAGGGATCCACGATTTTCAAAAAGTAAAAAAACCCCTGAATATCAGGCAGTAAATATGACTTTTTTTTGCAGGGTGCCAGATCCAAACCTGTATGAAGGGTATTTTAAGACACTTCACTGTCAGGCAGCAGAAGCAGGAATCTCTTAAGAAGGGAATCAGTCAACAAGCTGGAAAGTCGTGCAGCATTCGTATGAACAGAAATTCAGCCAGAATTGCTTGTTAGAGTGAGTTAACACTTTAGGAAATCAGTATCGGAGAGACCTCACTAACTTCATGGGCATTTGTGCGGTGACCTGTCTCACAGGGGGAAAGCTATGGACTAGCTGTGCTAACTTCCAGCAGCTTCTTTTCTCTGAAAAGCGTGTTCTGAATTACTGAAGGCTTTGTGTGGGGACCCGGCAGTCACTGAGGGGTCTGGTGTAGGAAGAGGGCAGGTATGGTTGGACTCGATGATCTCAAAGGTCTTTTCCAGCCAAGCGATACTACGATTCTAAGGAATAGCAGAAGAAGCAGAATTCTCTCTTTAAAGGCTTTGGTCCTGTGCTCATATGTAACCCCGTCCACTCCTATTAAGAGCCAAGTGAGGAAGGATAAACCCATTTTGCTATAACCACTAAACTTTCACATTTCATTTGCATCCCACATTAGAACCAAAGCAAAAACTTTCTCCTAAACAAAATGCCATCAGTCCTACTTCGGGCTTACGAAACGTGAGTGTTTTCCTATGTGTCTATTCTTGCTCTTCTTCTTTAATGCAGCTCCCACTGCTTGTTCTGAAATAGCAAACAACTAAAAAGCTCTGGACAAAAGCATCAGCTTGACAAAAACTGTTTGAATATGCACATCACCAGAAGAGAATCCACTTTCATAATTTCATTGAGCTGGAGATGTCTGACCAGCTGTAATTCACGCTACCCTGATTTCATCCTCTCGTGGATTACTGCTCCACAGCGGATTGCATCAACTCAGAAGCTAATTCTAAGCAGATGGACCTGATTTTAGTTGCCTTTTTTTTTGCCAGCCTCTCCATTTCTGTGCCAGCAAGAAATGCAGCTGCATAGGGAAACGTCCTCCTTTTACTTCTATACAAGGCAAAGCAAAGCGCTCCTGCTGCACCATTTACTTTTTGGCCCCTGTGAGCGCAATGGCTGCTTTCAACCAACAGCCGCGGCTTTTGCTTTAGGTCAGCGCTCAGATGGTTCCCAAGCTTTTAAGGCTTCTCTCATTGAGCAAACACTGGATTCATGTTTTCATGCTGTAAAACTTCCTGTTTGCTGACACTCAGTGTGCCTGTAGTGTCGGGCTCTTAAGGGCAAACCAGTCTGAACTGGGAATCTGGAAAGTACCTAACACAAAAGCTCTAAGGCTAAAGTACGGATAGCAGCGTGGAGCCAAGTGTTCGTGCTGGAAAGGCCGTTTCTGTGGAAATGGACAGGTCTGACACATGAAACTAACAATAATACCTGCAAAATCATACAGTCATAGAATGGTTTGAGTTGGAAGGGAGCTCAAAGCCCATCCAGTCCCACCCCTGCCATGGGCAGGGACACCTCCCACTGGCTCAGGGGCTCCAAGCCCCATCCAACCTGCCCTTGAACCCCTCCAGGGATGGGGCAGCCAAAGCTTCCCCTGGGCAACCTGGGCCAGGGCTTCACCACCCTCACAGGAAAATATTTCTTCCTGAGATCTCATCTCAGTCTCCCATCTTTCAACTGAAAACTGTTCTCTCTCATCCTATCCCTGCCCTCCCTGATCAAGAGCCCCTCTAAGATCCTCTAAGTTCACCTCGCAGCCTTCTCTTCTCCAGGCTGAACAACCCCAACTCTCTCAGCCTGTCCTCGTACGGGAGCTTCTCCAGCTTTCGGATCGTCTCCATGGCCTCCTCTGGACTTGCTCCAACAACTCCATGTTCTTCCTGTGCTGAGGCCTCCAGAACTGGACCCAGGGCTCCAGGTGGGGTGTCATGAGAGTGGAGTAGAGGGGAGGAATTTTTAGCAAGCAACTGATACGTTAAATGATGTATTGGGAATCTCTTTGCTTTAAATGAAGTCAGTCTCCTGCATTTAGCTGGCAGGCCACCCAAGGGCTTTAACGTGAAAAAAGCTGGGAATTTGTGGTTAGCTCGCATTTCACTGTGACTGCATTAAAAAGAAGGAGAAACAATTAAAACACTTCCAATGTGTTAAAGGATGTGAGGGGGTGAATCCCAGCACAGGTTTCAGGTTCGCTTTAGTTTTTATTGATACAAATGAGAAGTCATTAAAGCTCTTGGTGGTTCCTGGATTCTCTGTTTTTTTGACCTGATGACTGTGGTGCCTGCAGGCAGCGAGGAGACTGATTCCACAGACGCTCCCGGCTGGCTTTCCTGCCTCAAACCATCAAACACCTGTGAAATGACAGCCTGAAATTGCTCCCTAAGAAATATCAGTCCTTTTGCCTGAAGAGCAATTCTAATGGCTCTATCGTCCAAAAAATTACAGCTGCTAGTTTGCTCACGATAAGCACAGAGGGAGAACACAAACGCCATCTCCCAGCCCTGCTCCCAGTGTTATTCCTTCTTGCTTCTCTGTTTTCTCTATAAAGCATCTCAAAAGGCAGAGATGCAATGATTACCAGCTGGAGCTAATCTCACCATCTAAAGCAGGATGTTTCTTTTTATTCCCGAGTACAACGTTAGCCGTCCCGGGCATGTCGCTTGCCACAACGAGGGAGCACGTCTGAGCACAAATCCCCCTCTCAGGAGTCCTGCCTCCTTTCCTGGGGATCTAGAAGACTGTGGATTTCATCTGTAGGATTGCTCCTTGCCTACTTGGAAACAGCATTTGGATATTACAGTAAATATCTCAGTCGAAGCAGGGAGCTGAGCAGAATTATTAACACTCTGCATTCAAGCCAGGGCTGGATCCGTTCATTCTCTTTGAATTCCTCTGGTTTTGCAAAGCAGGTTGCGATGCAGAAAGTGGATTAAACAATGTCCATGAGGCAGATGAGAGAGAAAAATAATGCAGCCATTCTCCATTTTCGTCAATTAATTGCTGCTTTAAAGGTGCCCTCAGGGTGCTGGTGTGTTTGGGAGCTCTGGTTTAGCTGGTTAGCAGCCAGGAACAGCAATAACCTGATCAACTGGCTTACCAGAAAAACAGTGGTTTATAGTTGTCCCAATTTTTTGTTCTGGAATCAGAGATATTTATTTCCTGACATTGACTCATCTGACATGAAGTCTGCTAATGACTCAACACATTCAGGTCAGGAAAGCACGTGATCAAGATGCTTATCAGGGCCTCCTGCAAGTGGTGAGGTTGGTCGTGAGGCTGGAGCACCTCCCGTGTGAGGCCAGGCTGAGAGAGTTGGGGTTGTTCAGCCTGGAGAGGAGAAGGCTGAAGATCTTAGAGCATCTTCCGGTATGGAAAGAGGCTCTGGGAAAGCTGGGAAAGCTGGCTGTGGATCAGGGGGTGCAGGGATAGGACAAGGGGGAATGGTTTTGAGCTGCGAGAGGAGAGATTGAAATGATGTGAGAAAGAAATACGGTGTGAGGGTGGGGAGGCGCTGGCCCAGGTTACCCAGGGCTGCCCCATCCCTGGAGGGGTTCAAGGCCAGGTTGGATGGGGCTGGGAGCCCCTGATGCAGTGGGAGGTGTCCCTGCCCAGGGCAGGGGTGGGACTGGATGGGCTTGGAGGTCCCTTCCAACCCAAACCATTCCATGATTCTAAATTTGTGCTTTTAGAAATCGCTGTTAATGGGAACAGAGTTGTGAAGACTGAAAGCTTTTCTGCCTCCACTATTATTTTCTAGCAAATTTCTCTTACATCTAAGGATCCTTCCTTCAGTTAATTTGTTGGCAGGGCACACAGATGCAGCTTCAGCAATATTGGGCTTTTGTTCTCTGTGAAATAACTTGGCTGGCTGATAGTCGGTAAAAATGTTCCTGCCACCCCCTGAAATATTAGGAATTGGAGAATATTGGATTGTTCAGCTAGACTGGGGTCCAACAAAAAGCCTCAAACCTGAGTAATATTTCTCTGAGCTCTCAAGGGAAGCCTCTGGCTTGGTTGTGTCTCAGATCTTTAAATTTTCCTGGAGTGACTTGATTTTGTTTTTGATAGTCAGCTGAACATGAGCCAGCAGTGGCCCAGGTGGCTGAGAAGGCCTTGGAACAGTTGTGGCATCGCTGCAGAGCCTCAATGTCCTTCTTGTGGTGAGGGGCCAGAACTGAACACGGGATTCGATGTTGTACTTGGGGACATGTTGTGGTGGTTGACTTAGCAGGGCTGATCGATGGTTGGACTTGATGATCTCAAAGGTCTCCATCCAAAAACATTCTTTGATTCTCTGGCATTCCAGGTGCTTGGATGTACTAGATGTGCATGGTGCTAACCACAGAGTTGTCTTCTCTGCATGAGGCTACCAATTCTAGACCCCTGTCTTCTGGAGGCTTTTCAGTAAGGCCAACAAACCTCAGCACAGTTTTCCCAGGAGAAGAAAACCCTTCCTGTCAGGGACTGATGTTAGGGAAAAGGCCGCTCAGTAACACAGATGAAGCCTGAGCTCTCGAAATAACGAAACCACGCTCTGTTAGTTTTGATTGTCAAAGTTTTTAAGAGGAGGACAGGAAAGATCAGCTGAATTATTTCTGTTGATGGAGGATGGATGGAAACACCTTGAGAAAGGAGGACGGTGGTTAATTTTATATGTAATGTATGCAAATATAGATATGACTTCAGAAATCTGATGAAGGAGAAGCTGAACATGCTTAAAAGTTGTATGAATCTTGCTACTATAGAGTCATGGGATGGTGGTGCCTGCCTTTCCATCCTATTTCTTACTCTTCCAAACAAACATATTAATTAGTGCTCTTCAGTGTTCTCCCCTGTGTGTCTGGCAGGTTTCCATAGATACTTTTAGCCTGATCTCCCGTTTTTCTTCAGCCCATTGCGTAGCTGAGTGAAAAATGCAGCTTTGAGATAGAGAACAAGTCCTGTGGTGCACATCATTAGGACTAAGATAGCTTTTCCCAAGGTATCGGATATCAGCAGCCTGTTTGTATCCAGGTTCTAATTAACAGACAGCTTAGAAGAGGTCCTAAAATGGCAGCGTGGTGATTCCAGCCAATCTATTTAAGGTAGGTCCAGACTCCAGGGAGGTGTGGGAGGAGCAAATTGGCCCACGTTTCTAAAAATTTCTAATAACTCCTTCCTCTGTGAAAGCAGAGGACTGTTTTTTTCTAAGCTCTCTCAATCAGTAGATATTGATCACTTAACGAAGCCAGTCTTGCAGTTGTGAGAAGTCTTTGATTAAAATTTCACTTGGCAGCCTCTTGTGTTAGATATTTTATCACCATGAGCACTAGAGCTTCATAATATGAAAAGGGAAATGAAATGAGGAGGCAGTAACTTGCAGGAAGAAGTGGAAAATGATAAATTAAATGCCAGACATGTACTCTTAGAAACTGCTGAGCCACTTTACATGTTGTGCAGTCAATTAGGTTTCATGGTGATGGGTGTAGAGGAATCATAGTTACAATCATGGAATTTGATTGGAAGGTTGGAAGGGACCTCCAAGCCCATCCAGTCCCACCCCTGCCCTGGGCAGGGACACCTCCCACTGGATCAGGGGCTCCAAGTCCCATCCAACCTGGCCTTGAACCCCTCCAGGGATGGGGCAGCCACCCCTGCTCTGGGCAACCTGGGCCAGGGCCTCCCCACCCTCATTGGGAAACATTTCCCCACAATATCCTTAAAATCTCTGGGGCTAAAAAGGTTCTACTTAATCTCAGCATTTTAAACAGCACCAGTAAATCTTACTGGTTTTGGTCTGAGGCTGTAGTTTATCTGCTCTGTTCTCGTAGTAATTGCAATTCTCTGCATTAGGAAACCAAGTTTGTTTTGTTTTGCTTGGGGAATAAACTGTCTGCTACAAAATGTGCTCTGGTAGAGCTTCAGCTTTCTCTTTGTCTTCACTAGAAAGCTCCATTCCACACAGCCTGAAACCGTGAATAAATGCAACTGGAGATGAGTCAGCTGCAGAGGAAGGTAGGATGGTTCCAGTAACTTTCTGTAGAAAATAAACCCCGTCTTTTAAAATTCAAGAAGAAGGAAGAAGGGAGAGCTTTATTTAGCTATAAGGCAGCAGTGGTGACCAGAGATGACAATGAATTTTTTTTAATGCAAGAACCAGGAATAAAAATGTATCTTTTGCAAGGGATGCATGCTAGGTGCTCATAATCCTCCTGTGAGGGTGGGGAGGCCCTGATCCAGTGGGAGGTGTCCCTGCTCACAGAACAGGTGATTCTGTGATGTCGCTATGACCTGAAAAATACTCAGTGATCACTGTTATTGAATGTGCTGCCGTGTAGGTTTTCTGTTGGAATTAAAAGGCTTTCATAGCATAAAACTGAGGATTTGATCTCAACTTTTCTTCCTGTTTGGTTGTGTCAGGGTGGAATTCTTCCTGAATTTTTTCAGCCGACCACAATCTGCGGTTACAGTAAATAATAATTTTTCTTGCTCAGCAGTACTAGAAGCTAATAAATCAAGGAAGGCTGTTTGTTACAAACAAATCAGCAGTCATTGATTTTAGTTTCTCACCTTGAGTTTTTGTCTGCCACTTCAGTATATTAATGAGCTCATTAATAGTTCTGTAGGAGACTAAAAGTTACGACCACTCTGCTCAAACCATCACTCACACCTGCTACTTCAACAGAGCGTGGTGATAGAGCACCAGAACAGAGCATGGAGCTCCTGCTGCGGTGGAGAGAGCAGTGTGAGGCAGTCTTCTCCTCTTCATAGTAAAATATATTTGGAACTTAGAGTCATAGAATCACTTGGTTGGAAAAGACCTTTGAGGTCACTGAGTCCAGCCGTACCTGTCCAGTACTAACCCTGAGCACCTCGTCTGGCTGACGACACCTGCAGGGATGGGTACGTGATACACACATCAATGAATGACGTTCCACAAACAACAGAAGTGTGACGTCTTCCTTTCAGGCAACTGCGTCTTTATAAGTATTTCTGGTTGATGTGTCACTGTTGCATGTCAGCAGCCTCACGAATCATGACACATCAGTTTTGTCTGGGCGTGCTGTCACTCATGCTTTACCTAAACACAAGCTATTTGCTCTTTTGTTTGCAGATGTGTAGGTGTGACGCTTCAGGACATGGTTCCGTAGGTGTGGTGGGGTTGAGCTGATGGTTGATCTAGATCTTAGAGTTTTTTCCAACCTCAACAATTCTGTGATTCTATGCTGTTTTGCTTTAAAACAAACCCATTGAGTGGCCTCCTTTGCTTCTCTTCGGTGCTGCTGCTTATGGATCAGCTCAAAGCCCATCCAGTGTCACCCCCGCCATGGGCAGGGACACCTCCCACTGGATCAGGGACCTCTAAACCCCATCCAACCTGGCCTTGAACCCCTCCAGGGATGGGACAGCCACCCCTGCTCTGGGAAACCTGGGCCAGGGCCTCCCCACCCTCACGGCAAAATGTTTCTTCCTAAGATCTCATCTCAACCTCCCCTCTTGCAGCTTGAGAAGGGACGGGATATTTTTGAAGCCTGAAGTACCTGCTGTTAGCAAAATCACTCAGTGAGTTTTGAAGGCAGGGGGTTGGAGGCTGACAGAATTACAACCTGGAAAGGTTAAACCTGTCAGAAATCAACCTGAAACACTTTGCGTTAACTTTGCCTTTTGTTGAGGTAAATATTTATTGGCCACTGAAACAGAAATCCTTGGGTGCTCCCAGATTCATGCAAAAGGCTGTGGAAGAAGCAACGAATGCAGAAGCACAAGCTACCCAAAGCTTTCATTTGTTTCTCTCCCATTTTGATTCACGGCTTACAATGTCTTGATGCTAGCGCAGCTACAAATAAGTTGGCTGTTCATCCACCGTGAAATGATTTTTTAAATTCCTATCCATTATCTGAGTAGGAAGAGGCACCGCTGCTCTTGTTTATTTTGCCAGCAAAGAGCTTCCAGTGACACAAAGATTATTGAAAAGGAGAACTGGATGTCGCCTCGTTTTGCTAACTCTGCTGAGCTGGTTTGCAGCAGTGCTGCCAGCTCCTTAAGAATGTTTGCTCAACTCATCTTCTTTCAACTAATTAGTGGGGTGTAATGATCTTTCCTGAAGCATGAGGTAAGAGTATAGATTTTGTTAACGACTGGCATGCAATTTGATTCTTACTCCCTAGCAAGAAAACTTGAGGTCCTATAGGAAACAATTTGTATTTTCTTCTTTCCAGATCCTTGCTTCAATATTTTAAGAGAGCAGATGATACAGGTAATCTGATCACATTCAGACTGAAGCTACAGCTGGAAAATATGCGCATGTTTTACCAAGCTTATGCCTAAGGTCCTTCTACTGTATGTCCCAGGATGGGGCCTGAACGATGAGCCTGGAGAAAAGGAGAGTGAGGGGAGGAGACCTAATCACTGCCTACAGCTGCCTGAGAGAAGGTTGTGGGTGCTGGGCTCTTCTGCCAAGGGACAGGGGGCAGGACGAGAGGGAATGGCCTCAAGCTCCACCGGGGAGGGTCAGGATGGACATCAGGAAAAAATTTTCCCAGAAAGGGTGATTGGGCAGTGTCAGAGGCTGCCCAGGGAGGGGGTTGAGTCACCTTCCCTGGAGGGGTTTAAGGGACGGGTGGATGAGGTGCTGAGGAACATGGGTTAGTGATTGATGGGAATGGTTGGACTCAATGACCAGGGGGTCTCTTCCAACCTGGTGATTCTATGATTCTGTGGTTCTAAGAGGAGGAAAGAGGAGAAGAAAGAGCTATTAAAGAAATACTTGTGTTGCAACAAAGAAAAAGAGGTTGGAGACCAGAAACACGCCAACACTAAGAAACGTGTTTTCCCACTGACTTCAGCAACTGCTTGGTGAGGTCCATAAAATGACGCTCTCAGTTGTTCTGCTGCCTTTGCATTGGTGCGAATCCATTGACTGCAGCGGAGTTCAGATGATTCTGGTGTTGTAGAATGAGCACTGAGAGAAACCATCAGCGACGAATGATGGAACCAGAAAAATAAACTGTGGTGTCAAAGTCCATGTCAGCTGGAGTTTGAGCAAATATTCTCACAAAAAGCAAAGCCTAAAGGGAAAAAGGAAAATAAACCATCTCGCAGTTGTCCCAGTGCTTTCAGATACTGCTTCCCGTGATTTCACGAACAGCAGAGAACTGAAAATATTTACTGATCTCTTTTTGAATGATTTAACCATATTCATCTGCTGTTCTTAAAGGCAACCCCCCGTGGCACCTAATTCCTCATGTGGAGGAAATCTACTCTTCGTGTCACCAACAGGTAGTTTATTTTGCTTTCATGAACTCTGTGGCAGCAGCGCGAAGGCGTTTCTTATCTGCAGAAATTCCCAGGAGGAGTTAGTGACACAAACAGCAGGAGTTGGAGCAGCAGCGAGAGCAGGGGAGCAGCGTGCCCTTCCCATGTTCTCTTGGTGGTTCTGATGACAAGTCTTTGGCATCACAAGCTGCTCGCTGGAGCCAAGAGACCATGGGCAAACTTGGCTCTTTCTATTTTTGCAACTTGTAGGGGGTTTTAACAATTTCGAGCTCCCTTTTCTGATAGAGCAAAGCTGTGGTGCCCTTGTAGCCGGATCTTTCCTTGGCTTCCCAGAATATTGCATTACTTGGCCATATCAAAGTCTTACAGGGAGGTGAGCTGCATTATGAACCATCAAACAAGACTCGGAGAATCATAGGGTGTCCTGACTTGGAAGGGACCCACAAGGATCATGGAGTCCAGCTCCTTTCCCTGCACAGGACACCCCAACGTTCACCCCGTGGGGCTGAGGGGGCACCTCATCTGCCCATCTTTTAAACACCTCTGGGGATGGGGACTCCCACTTCCCTGGGCAGTGCCTGAGACCCCTTTCATTGATGAAGTTTTTCCTGATGTCCAATGTAAACCTGCCCTGGTGCAACTTGAGGCCATTCCCCCTCATCCTATCACATGTCACTTGGGGGAAGAGCAGAGCACCCACCTCACCGTAACCTCCTTTCAGGTGGTTGTAGGCAGTGATGAGGTCTCCTCTCAGCCTCCTTTTCTTCAGACTAAACCACCCAAGTTCCCTTAGTGCCTCTCATAAGCCTTGTTCTCCAGCTCCGTTCTGTTCTCTGGACACGCTCCAGCTCCTCAATGTCCTTCGTGTAGTGAGGGGCCCAAAACTTGTTCTATGGATGGAGGACTGGGGAAAGCACCCAAGGACAGGTGAAAGCAATACCTCCATTCACCAGTCGAGAGTTTCCCCCCTGTGATAGGTTTTCCTGTTTAATTCCAGATAATTTGAGTAACAGGACACTTGAATCCTTTGGGAATTGTGAAGACAAGGCATCTGAAAGCCACATTATTTCCTTATCCTGGAAGAGTTCTGCTATTCTTTTAATACATCTCTTATGTCTCTGTGCAGCAGGGTTTTTTTTTTTTTGTAGCAGGGATTTAACCTTGGATCTTTTAATTTAAAGAAGAAGGCTTTATGTCTGCAGTAAAAGACTGAGCTGCTAGTTGATACCATCTCAAACATCTCAGTCGCTAGAGGGGAATGGAATCATGTAAGGGAAGCACAATGTAGTCCCCTAACGGCACTCCTGGTCCTCACTCACAGATATTGAGTTAGCAGGAGGTTGTGAAAAATTTTTACATCATTACGTTAATGAAGCAATTTTGTTGACAGCGATGGAGCCAATCTGTTCAGCCCTGACAGTAAGAAATCTCTTCTTTGCCTGCAAGGGCAATTTGTGTAATTATACTCGTGTCAATGAAATGAGGTGAGAGATAAATCAGTGTCAGTGTAGGAAACCACAGACTGTTCCTTCCACCAGTGTGAAGCAAAGTGTATTCTTATAACAAGGGGTTGTTCAGCCTGGAGAAAAGGCTCCAAGGAGACCTTAGAGCAACTTGCCTTATGGAAAAGGGCTGCAGCAAAGCTGGGGAGGGGCTCTCGATCAGGGAGGGCAGGGAGAGGACGTGGGGAAATGGTTTTCTGCTGCAAGAGGGGAGATGGAGATGAGATCTGAGGCAGAAATGTTTTGCTGTGAGGGTGGGGAGGCCCTGGCCCAGGTTGCCCAGAGCAGGGGTGACTGCCCCATCCCTGGAGGGGTTCAAGGGCAGATTGGATGGGACTTGGAGCCCCTGATGCAGTGGGAGGTGTCCCTGCCCATGGCAGGGGTGGGACTAGATGATGTTTGAGGTCCCTTCCAACACAAACCGTTCTATGATTCTGTGGCATTTCAGAATCACAGTTTTTTTGTTCCTTGCTCATGCTCTCAGCCACCACTTCTCACTGATCCAGAGCCCCTCCTCAGTTTTCCTGGAGCCCCTTTCCATATTGGAAGCTGCTCTAAGGTCTCATTGGAGCCTTTTCTTCTCCAGCTTGAACAACTCCAATTCTCTCGCCCTGTCCTCATCCAGGAGTTTCTCCAGCCCTCATATAATCTCCGTGGTCTCCTCTGGACCTGCTCCAAATGCTCCATGTCCTCCCTATGCTGAGGACTCCAGAACTTAATGAAACATAGAGTTTAGCAGGAAAGGAGGCCTAATTCTAAGGAACCTGAATTCATTGATATGTATGCAATTCATTTCTGTGGGAGCAGAAGTTGGCTCACAATAGATGTGATTAATTAACATAAACGATATTTTGGCAGACTCCTCCTAGGCCACAGAGGAGCAGGCGATGCAATTACCATTGCAAACCCATCATAACTATTAGGCTGCATTTGCTATATTAAATGAAAAGTCTGTAGAAATCTAATGGATTGAGCGAACTCTTTCTGTAGAAGAGTGGTCCATGATTAAGCACCAGAGTGACGTGGAGAAGAAACATGACTTCACAGAAGTCCATGGCAAAATTCCCACAGCCTTCAGTAGGATGAGATTTCACCTAGTCCGACTCGCTGTGAAGGTTGGAACATTTGCCTAACCCCAGCTTTCTGCCAGCATGTTCTCTGCTTTATGAACACGCAGTCGTCTGTTCCAGCTTGCCCAGACCTTTGGTTGAAAGTAGACTCTGCCTTAGGAGCTGAATTCCCAAATCGCTCCTGTCCTGGCTCTGAGTGAAATTCTGTGTGAGCCCAGAGCAGGGGTGGCTGCCCCATCCCTGGAGGGGTTCAAGGCCAGGTTGGATGGGGCTTGGAGCACCTGATCCAGTGGGAGGTGTCCCTGCCTGTGGCAGAGGGGTTAAAATGGATGGGTTTTGAGGTCCCTTCCAACCCAAACCATTCCATGATTTTATGAGGAACAGCTGAGAGAGCTGGGGGTGTTTAGCCTGGAGAAGAGGNGGGGGTTGAGTCCCCTTCCCTGGAGGGGTTTTAAGAGCTGGGTGGACGAGGTGCTGAGGGACATGGGTTAGTGATTGATGGGGATGGTTGAACTCCATGATCCGGTGGGTCTTTTTCAACCTGGTGATTCTATCAGTCTATGATTCTATGTTTACCCAAACCCAGTGAAGCCTCCTAGGACGTCCTGCTGGGCTGGTAAGGGTTTGATATCTGGCATTAGTCCAGCTAAGCTCTCAGCGTTTAGACCTACGTGTGTGCTCGTGTGGTGATACGTCTTGCTTCTGGATTCTAAAAGGAGCAAGATCCTATTAGCAGTGGGAACCAAGCGCGATTGGCTGGAGAACTGGAGATGTGCCAGTTGTGCTAATAATACTTTTTGCTTGGAGACAATAACAAGCAAGTTATGTTAATTTTTTCGCCTGGCGCATACAGTGTGTGCTGTACAATAATGTCCAGACGGGTTTTTATGAGAGCTTAACGCACGCACTTAAATTTTTGCAAAGTAGCTGTCAGAATTAAATGCCTAACAAATCAGCTGGGTAATCAGCATGTGGATACGTAGGAGCTGTGTCTGTGAACCAGGCGTCCTATTTTTAAACCCCTAGGGAGCTCTGCCACCAGATGGCCTTTTTTTGAGCTAAGAGTATTCCTTAAAACAGTTTGGTTTGGGCGTTATACAATAGCGAGTAGCTTTTAAATCCCTTTCAGGATTGCTCATTGTGTCTCCTGATTTGTGTCTGACCTAGGTGTCCTCACCTTGCTGAGGGAGCCCTTGATTCAGGCAGTTTAAGCCTTCGTATCTTGTGGTCTTGATGGCTGCACGTTAAATTTTGGAGAATCAGCCTTATGTGTTTGATTCTAAGCCTAGAGGTGGTTTGTAGCATTTAGAAGCCTAGTGATAATTTTCTTTCCACCTGTGGTTGACAGTTTGAGAGGGAAAGCAACAAAGCAGAGAAAGGCGCTGGAGAACAAGGGTTGTGAGGAACAGCTGAGCGACCTGGGCTTGTTTAGCCTGGAGAGAACGAGTCTGAGGGGAGACTTTATCCCTGCCTACAGATCCTGGAAAGGAGGTTGTAGTGAGGTGAGTGCTGGGCTCTTCTCTCAGGTGGCAGGGGATAGTATGAGAGGAAATGGCCTCACGTTGTACCAGGTTCACGTAGGGTATCAGGAAAAATTCCTTCACTGAAAGGATTCTCAGGCACTAGAGCGGCTGCCCAGGGCAGTGGTGGCGTCTCCGCTCCTGGAGGGATTTAAAAGACACCAGGTGAGGTGTTTGGGGTCAGGTTTAGCAGTGGACAGGTACAGTTGGACTCGATGATCTCAAAGATCTTTTCCAACCAAACTGTTCTATGAATCTCTGATTACGTGAGATTTTTGCATGTTCTTTTTCATTCCTGTTCAATGTTACGTTTGTTGTAATCAGGTCACGTAACATTTTAGGCAGGTGTTATTCAGGACTAAGGAAATGAAGCCCAAACCTACAACTATTTAAAGATAGGAATGGTTGGACTCGATGATCCAGTGATTCTCTTCCAACCTGGTTATTCTATGGTTCTATGAATCTACTGATGTTAGGAGTTAAGCACCTTGATGGAAGCCACATTCTCATGTACCTTTGTGGCCCTGGGTATTAAACATCCAGTTAGAACCGTGGAATGATTTGGATTGGAAGGGTCTTCAAAGCCCATCCAATTCCATCCCCATGGGCAGGGACACCTCCCACTGGATCAGGGGCTCCAAGCCCATTAATGGACAACAACACAGTAACGAACCTCCCCAGGATTCCTGACCCCAGGCTGAACAAGACCATCATATTTACTTGCACTAAAAAAATCTTGTCAAAAATTTTGAATTTCTTATGACCACTAATTAAGCTTGAAAAACACAGCAGCTCTGCGATTACGACTTCATGCCTGGCTAAACCTTTGCAGAAAGAAGAGAGGAGAGCGGTTTGATATGCCTGTGAATAAAGTGTTTAGTGAGAAGATGTTATAGAAGCACTAATATAATCAACAGAAAACTTATTTTCCTGGTTTGATCAAGGACTGGAAGCTCATCTTGTATCTGTGGGATACTGAGAATACGGCAGAGCATCCTATCAGTTGTTTCTCCTTGCGTTGAAATAACCACTGGGATGGCCTTCAGTGTCTCATCTAAAGAGCATTAGCATTCCTANGGTGGAGTCTCCGCTCCTGGAGGGGTTTAAAAGATACCAGTGTTTGGGGTCTGGTTTAGCAGTGGACAGGTACAGTTGGACTCGATGATCTCAAAGATCTTTTCCAACCAAACTGTTCTATGAATCTCTGATTACGTGAGATTTTTGCATGTTCTTTTTCATTCCTGTTCAATGTTACGTTTGTTGTAATCAGGTCACGTAACATTTTAGGCAGGTGTTATTCAGGACTAAGGAAATGAAGCCCAAACCTACAACTATTTAAAGATAGGAATGGTTGGACTCGATGATCCAGTGATTCTCTTCCAACCTGGTTATTCTATGGTTCTATGAATCTACTGATGTTAGGAGTTAAGCACCTTGATGGAAGCCACATTCTCATGTACCTTTGTGGCCCTGGGTATTAAACATCCAGTTAGAACCGTGGAATGATTTGGATTGGAAGGGTCTTCAAAGCCCATCCAATTCCATCCCCATGGGCAGGGACACCTCCCACTGGATCAGGGGCTCCAAGCCCATTAATGGACAACAACACAGTAACGAACCTCCCCAGGATTCCTGACCCCAGGCTGAACAAGACCATCATATTTACTTGCACTAAAAAAATCTTGTCAAAAATTTTGAATTTCTTATGACCACTAATTAAGCTTGAAAAACACAGAAGCTCTGCGATTACGACTTCATGCCTGGCTAAACCTTTGCAGAAAGAAGAGAGGAGAGCGGTTTGATATGCCTGTGAATAAAGTGTTTAGTGAGAAGATGTTATAGAAGCACTAATATAATCAACAGAAAACTTATTTTCCTGGTTTGATCAAGGACTGGAAGCTCATCTTGTATCTGTGGGATACTGAGAATACGGCAGAGCATCCTATCAGTTGTTTCTCCTTGCGTTGAAATAACCACTGGGATGGCCTTCAGTGTCTCATCTAAAGAGCATTAGCATTCCTAATTGTGGGTTACTGAAGAATTCTTTCCTGTCTGTCTTTGTTTATCTTTGTTTCCCCTTTCTCCCACTGTGACCAGGAAGACCATTTTTGTCTCATGTGGTACATATGTTCCCATCAAACATCTAGGGTTTGAGGAGTCGACATTTTCCAACGGAAACCCATTTCATGAGAAAGTCTCCACCCAGCCCCTTCCCTAACTACATCCAGAGGCCCTTTCGTGGGCCCAGATCCAGCAGGAATCATGCAAGTATCCACAAAGCTCTTTCCATGGGCTATGAGATACTTATTCTGGGGTGCTGCAACGCTCTCCCTGTGTGTCCAGCAAGGACTGTTTGTTTGAGACTAAATCTCCTCTCTCCCAGAGGATACAGGTATAAAGAGACCATTCCAGAAGCACCACATTGAAAAGATGTTCTTTTGGGTTTTTTTAGGGGCAGTTCTGCTAGCTTTTGTCCCCTGGGGAATGCACAGTCCCAGATTTGCCTCTCAACTCCTTGTGAAGTGCAGCAGAGCCTTTTGAAGTGTGTCTGAAGATAATCATAGAGTCATAGAATAACCAGGTTGGAAGAGACCCACTGGATCATCGAGTCCAACCATTCCCATCAGTCACTAACCCATGTCCCTCAGCACCTCCCTGGGCAGCTTCAGAGAAGGGCAGTGATACTGCTGACTCCAAACCATGTGCACAATCACTTATTGAGCTGTGGCTCCCTCCGTTTTTAAGCTAATTTGATGACTTTGAGGAAAGATAAAGGTATCAAGCAGTGTAGGCATCCTCAGCTCATTTGTAACATCTTCAAATGGCTGAAAGGATGGAAGAAAGGGAAGAATGCCCGGTGATAAAAATGCTACATGGCTCTGGGAAGGCAATATTTCATCTGAATTCAATTAAGTGGGATGAATTTCAATTTGATATTGGTGGCACAGCTTCTGACTTAGAGGCCAGTCTGCTCCACAGATTGCATTGATTCTTTGCTTTCCGGGAATCTGCTTTACTTTCTAATTGTGAGGGTAGCAAGGAGAGTTTTCAGTTTGCTCTTCATCAGCAGAAAAACAGAGTAATGGAAGAAAAGAGAAGAAAAGGCAGAAATTCCCAGCAATGCATAGCGAATCCTTCCCTCTGTATTTGCAAAACAAAAGTCATTGTCTCAAAGTCTTCAGCACAAGAGTTTGAGAAGGAAATATGATATTTTGCAGATACAAAAGTCAGTTGAAATGACAGAAGCTTTTGCTAAATTTCTTATTTTTAAATTGGGTCTGAATGAAAAAGCTACATTGCCCCAGTATTTTATTATGAAATGAAAACCAAAACCCAGAGTGGTTCTTTATACTTGTAAGGTAAGCGTAGTCCAATATATTTAAAGACAAACTGGCTTGACTGATCTGTTTTATTTTTCCCTAGAGTCATTCGCATTTCATTTTCTCCTTCTGATTTTGATCAGGATTCTTTCCTTAATGCCCGATAGTCTTAAAGAGAAATGTTGTTCTTATCCATGTCTAGTAAGCTGTTCTCAGCAAATGGAAAAAGAGAACACCGTTCCCTTCTGATGAACTGGGGGAGTGCAGGGATAGGACAAGGGGGGACAGTTTTGAGGTGAAAAAGGGGAGATTGAGATGAGATCTGAGGCAGAAATGTTTGCTGTGAGGGTGGGGAGGCCCTGGAACAGGCTGCCCAGAGCAGGGGTGGCTGCCCCATCCCTGGAGGGGTTCAAGGCCAGGTTGGATGGGGCTTGGAGCCTCTGATCCCGTGGGAGGTGTCCCTGCCTGTGGCAGGGGTGGGACTGGATGGGCTTGGAGGTCCCTTCCATCCCAAACCATCCCATGATTCTATCAGGATCACCTCAGTCCTACCCACATGGGCTGCAGTTTGGCAAATATCAAGATGTGCAGTTGACTCGAGTGGATGTCGCAGTCAAACACAAGTGTCCGTGCTTTGTTGGGCAAAGACAGCTGAGGTACATGCAGAAAGTGAAGTTTCACAAGGACCGGGGTGACTCCGTGCCACTGCATTAAAAATAGGAATACTCTTTTGATCATTTATTTAGTTTTTTCATAGTACAGCACTGGAACAGGAACAGAACAGCATTATCTATCAGTCATATGGCTCCCAACCTTTTGGAACAGCACATGTTGTGCACTGTGTATATTTACCCATTAAAAACGTCTGTAGATTCATTTTTTTCCCTGACATGAAAAAATGTTGATGGAAGCACTAAAGGATTAGAGTGTCTCTGTGATTTTCTTGCTAAAGTAAACATGAGCCAATACTGTAACCAGATCACATACTTGTTGTAGAGCTAAGCGGCTAATTTAATTTTCAGCCACACTGAGAAGAAGCAGAAAGTGCACCAGGAAATAGACTGAGCTTTCTATAGTGTGGGAATGAAAACATAAGTGGGACAGATTGGCCTGGTGGGGATTTTTGGCCTCAGTTTACCTGCCTTGGCCCATGGGATACAAGAAGAACAGTTCAGGACAAGATTATGAAGATTCTGCAGACAAGTGATAAATTGAATTTCTGTTTCTTTCAATTCACAATTAGAATCGTGCAGTGGTTTGGGTTGGAAGGTGCCTCCAAGCCCACCCAGTTCCACCCTGGCCCTGGGCAGGGACACCTCCCACGGGATCAGGGGCTCCCAGCCCCATCCAACCTGTCCTTGAACCCCTCCAGGGATGGAGCAGCCACCACTGCTCTGGGCAGCCTGTTCCAGGGCCTCTCCACCCTCACAAGAAAACACCGGGCAATGAAGACCTCAGTTTTCATCTCCCTGGTGCCTGAAGATAAGGTCTGTCTTCGAGGTGTGCTTAACAACACGTAAATCATAGAATCATAGAATCACCAGGTTGGAAGAGACCCACTGGATCATCGAGTCCAAGCTTTCCTACCAATCTCTAAACCATTCCCCTCAGTTAAGTGAGAGAAAAATTGACTCTGTGCGGCAGCAGTGCTCAATCTTGGCAGGTCCACTCCCCCTTCAGTGAGCCCGTGTGCGGTGGCTTTTCCAGGTAGGGCTGATGTTCTGCTCTGCAAACACACGGCAGGGACCTTTCCCCTTCACTTTAAGTGCAGGAAGGAAGAGGAACAGCGCTGTCAGCCCCACTGCACTGGCTGAAGTGTGAAGAGCAGAAATGTCACGTTTCTTGGCCAAGGTCATCCAGGCAGCTTTCAGCAGACACATCCCTTGAGTCCAAGCAGTTTTATTTCACAGTCACAGGAGGTCAAGTTATAAACCGTGCTCTTTTCCTCACCAGCAGCCCTCAAGTGCATTTCTGTGCAAACACTAAAGAGGGTTTAACTGTAAAAGGCAGAAAAGTTTGATAATCATGAGAAATGAGAGCTGAAAATGGCTCTTCGCAGCTTTCTTTGTGTAAAGAGAAGCATAACCACAAGTAAATGGGCTCAAAATGCAGGCTAAGAGTACACAATGGATTTAAGGCAGATGGGAGATAAAAAATTATTGTTTTTAAACCACACAGTAATGAAGACATCCTGTTCCCTGAGCCCTCCTGCTTGAACGTGCATTGCTGATACTGCACTTGGTTCTCTCTGCATCACAAGAGGTGGCACAGAGAGGTCAGAAATCTTTCCAATAATGAATCACAAAGAGAATCCAAACTCAACATGGCAAACTTTATTAGATGATTTAGACTAGCAAAAAAACGAGCTAGGAAAAAAATGAAGTTTCAAAACCTACACAGAGTTCAAGATACGTTTGCTGACTAAAGAGTGAGATGGGACCTTCCACAGCGGGAAAGGTCTGACTTGGTCTTCTCTTTGGGAGGTCTGGGGAAACGCTCAAAACATTGCATGGCAGCTTCCCTTTCACACGAGACTGCAGTGTATGAACTGGCCACAAAACCAATCCAGAATTCCAAAATTAGATGATCTTTGAGATCCCTCCAGTCCAAACCATTCTATGGTTCTATGAAATACTTCAGATTGAAAATATAAAAATGGGATGCTCCTGCTTCGTCACAGCTCCCTGACTATGGAGCAACAGCCTTTTGAAATAAATCATTGATCTTCCAAGGAAGCAAGTAGAGCCACAGGAGATGGTTCCACCTGTGCTTCTCCAAGAATCATACAGTCATGTAATGGATGCGTTTGCAGGGAACTCCAAGCTCATCCAGTGCTACCCACAGGGACACCTCCCACGGGATCAGGGGCTCCCAGCCCCATCCAACCTGGCCTTGAACCCCNCTCTCCAGCCCTTGCTCCTTCAGTCATTTTTGAACACTCTACTGTTTCTGCAAAGGAAAATTCTACCTACATTGAGTGGGAACTAAATGAATCAGCTGATATTTTCCATAATTTTAATACCCTATTATTTGAACGTCCATGTAAGTACGAATTAGAGTGGGCTTCAAATGGCAGATGCTCTCCTGGAGCAATGCTTACAAAACAACTGAGCTGAACAAACAGAGTTACAGCGCTGAGTTGTCTCATGTGACGGCTTGTGCTGCATCCAGACAGTGAGAAAAGAGAGAAGAAACCAAACGAATCAGGCTTGTATGGATCCCTGGAGTTTTCATGTGAATTTCTATTTTCATGTGCTGCTTTACAGCGACACCTCATTTGGGGGAAATTTTCTGCTTTCCGAATAAACCCATTTGAATATAAGTAATAATGATGGTAATGAATTAATGCCGTGTGCTTTGGTGTCTGATTGTTTTCCCACAGGGCTTCCAAGGCAGTTGAACAGAGGACAGTCTCTAGAGGAAAACCAGCTTCTCCTCAGCCCAGCAGACGTCTCCTGCTGCAAGAAGGTGTAAGTCCTCTGTCTTCAGCATTCCTCCATGAGCAGAAAGTACTCAGAATCGGTGCTAGAGAACAAGGGATGTAATCGTGGCTAATATAAAGAAACAGGACATTCTGTACCCAAACTGGTTATGTGCCCCCGCTGAGCTGAATTTCCACTTAATAATATCTTTATGTCTTGGAATTCAGCCTCTGGAGATAAAACTAGTCCAGGGCTCTATGTTTTCCCTAAATTCAATGGAAACATTGGTTTCGGAGCTCTGGTGATGCTGCGTGCTCATCGACATGAACAAAAAAATTCGTAGTACAAGCTCAATGCTTTGATTTTAGTTTTGCAAATTCTTAAGGTCTGTCAAGTCTGCTTGAGTTTTGGGTCATGTTAGAATGAAGAGGCTGCGCACATACTTTCTTCTCCAGCAGTTGCTCCTTTTGGTGTACGGTGCCTGCATGTGCTCTGTGCAGGCTTTACACCTCTTTGTAGTTACTTCCTCTGTGTTTGTGATCCGTCTGCCTCATGCAGAGAACTTCTGCCCCATCCCTGGAGGGGTTCAAGGCCAGGTTGGATGGGGCTTGGAGCCCCTGATCCAGTGGGAGGTGTCCCTGCCCAGGGCAGGGGTGGAGCTGGATGGGCTTGGAGGCTTCTTCCAACCCAGGCCATTCTATGATTCTATCATTTTGAAAAGCTTTTGTTTCTTCTTTTCCTTTACCATTAACAATTTCTTAGGCACTCATTAGTCTCCGTTCTGTTACCTGTATTTTGCACTAACAGAACTTTATTTCTGGTATAAAGTAGTTCTTGATTTTCGATACATCTCATGTTCTTTTGTCACATCATTAGAGAAAATTTGTTTCACTGATTTACCTCAGTAATTCAGCTCTTGACAACTAGTAATTTACACTTGAGCTTAAGAAACTGAAACTTATAATGGCACTTTGAAGGGAAACCTGGCTGTCTGCGCTCTGAAACAAAGCAGAGCTAAACTGAGCTTTCTGGATGAATTGAAGTTAAGGCTGGTCCACCAAGTCCTCTGGTTTGCCTTGCCAATGATTTACCTTTAGGTATGTACATAAGGATGGATTTAAGCTGCATTCAAATGCAGGAGAGACATTATCTGCAATTCTTTGTTGGCTGTAGACAGCGTCCCTTTCAATTAAGTGTGAAATGATCTTTGGTCTCATTCTTGAGGTGCATGTGGACACCCAATTTCTATTGATTTTCAGCATCAAAAAATGTGTGCGCGTGGCCCTTTGGGACGTGGTTCAATCGGTGCGTTTGGGCTGACGGTTGGGTTGGGTGAGCTTAGAGGTCTTTTCCAACCTTAATGATTCTGAGATTCTGTGATGTGAGTGTTAGCCCCTTTCAAGACCATCACAATTTCAAGCTCTATCTTAGATTAATATATAACGAAGCCCTTTATTGTACAGTATCAAAATGCCAAATGGCGAAGTATGAGCCACACAAGAAGCTGGAAGCTCTGCTCTGAGCACTAAGTGAGAAATCCCTGCAGTAACGGCTCGTGGGGTCTGCGAACTGTGCTGCTTGTTTATTTTATGATGAATAAACCAGTCCAGAATCTCTGATGCTGGTTCTCGCACAAGGAGACTGCTCTCTGTGCTCCTTTAATGACTTCCCAGTGGTGGCATCAGCCGTTGCATTCTGATACCCTAAAGCATGGAAGCTTCCCTCGGAAAGAATTATCTACTTTAATTAGCTTTAAATTAATGAAAGGAAAGCTTGCTTACTGCAACCACATCGACTTTAGGCTTAGAAGAAATGAACTGTGTAACTGGGAAAGAAAACAAAAGAGAATCTGAAAACCATGAAAACATCAGTTTGTATTTCCAAAAGTCTTTTGGATTTCCAAACAGAAGCGTTTCTGTGCCATGGGAGGGGGTGGAAATGAAGATTTTCGTTGTGAGCAGCAAGCTGACACGCATCAAGGGTGGGCGAGAGCTCTAATCTTGGGGAATTTAGACCCAGTCAGCATCTTTAGGTGTGAGATGATCTCAAAGGTCTTTTCCAACCAAACAATTCTATGGTTTTATGATTTCCATTTTTTATTAAAACCTGAAATGAAACAATAATCCCCAAAGCCAACCCGAAGATGAAATCCTAGTGGTGCAAACACTCAGATAACCCTGGGATAAGCAACAGTCTAGACCTGAACAAAGGGACGCTGGCATCCAACTGGAAGATAAAGCACTGTCTCTTCCCACCCGACATGCACACAAACCCGAAGCCCTGAGAAGCACTGCGACATAAAAACGTGTTCATTAATTCACACAGAGCACAACAAGGGGAGGGAAGCCCTGCTCCATCAGCTCAGCAAGTGGAACCCCAAGCATGGCATCCAGCTTAGGCTTGGGCCTTCTGGCTGTTGCCTTTTTTGTGTCAATTTAAGTTTTTTTATGAGACTGAAGAGGCTGTAATTGGGAATGATGGATGTACTTTGTCTTCTGCTGATCAAGCTGGCACTCTTGGAGTGATCTGGAGTCCCTCCAATCCTGCTCTCAGTGGTTTTTGCGCTCCCTCTTGTGGCTCCACCGCTCATCGCTGTTCCCCTTCACTCCTTGCAGCTTTTCCTACTGCTCCCACCTATTCTTCATTCAAGTTGTTTGATTTTGGTTTGTTTTTAGACCTCTGTGCTTTATAAAGAGACAGTAAACAGCATCCAGAAGATTTTTTTTTTTGCTCCTAAAACATCTCTCGTCTCATAGAATCATAGGATCATCAGGTTGGAAGAGACCCACTGGATCATCATCCCCCAGCTCCTCAATACCCTTGGGTGGATCCCATCAGGCCCCATAGACTCGTGGGTGTCCAGCTGAGCAAGCCAGGCTCCGACCACCTCCTCTTGGATCATGGGAGCCTCATTTTGCTCCTTTAACTCCTGGGTTTGTATACAGAGGGAACAACTTTCTTTACAATTACAGACTGGTTTCTTTACAATTAAAGTCTCAAAACTCTGTGATTCTGACTTACTCTGTGTGAATTAAAAAAGTCTCCGTAACTATAGACGTCAGAACCTTCTGCCTCAGCAGAGCAGCGATGCCCTGACAAAATGATCTTAAAGTGTCTGCAGAGTAACACCTTTGAAACAAGGTTTTTGCAGCAGCATCACTGAATTCCTTATGGTGGCACAACATACCTGACAACTTAAAGTGTTTTGCTTGTATGAGTCTCTAATGAGTGGGCTTTGTTCCCACTTCTTCCTACATCCAAACAAAATAATTACAGTTATTAGGCTGTCTGCTCACCTGTTCTCCACTTTCATGTTTGGCATCTCTATTGCTAAGTGTGGTCTGCCAGGAGATTTTAATTAGCTTCAAAGGAAATGTTGTTCGTTAATAAAACCTTAGGACAGTAAAACACACACCAAACAGTTCAGCGTGTGGAAAGGAACAACACGCGCTGCTTGCAAACAGGAGTGTTCCTGTCCTCAAATAGGGACTGAGACCCCACCTGGAGCCCTGTGATCAGTCCTGGAGTCCTCAGCGGGGAGATTTTGACTAGATATTAGGAAGAAATTCTTCATGATGAGGGTGGGGAGACACTGGCCCAGGTTGCCCAGAGCAGGGGTGGCTGCCCCATCCCTGGAGGGGTTCAAGGCCAGGTTGGATGGGGCTTGGAGCCCCTGATCCAGTGGGAGGTGTCCCTGCTCATGGCAGAGGTGGGACTGGATGGGCTTGGAGGTCCCTTCCAATCCAAACTGGTTTATGATTCTTTGCAAAGGTCACCTTGGCAATGGATCTTCTGGAATTTTCTCCTAAAATTGCCATCCTTCTTCAAGGCAGCAGTAACACAAACTCTGTTCCAGCTGTTCTGGTGCTTCTGCAGATTACAGATATTACTCTATTATGCTTATTTGAACACGGACTTAATTTTTAATTAGGCTCCTGTGCCTAATTGCTTGGGAAATATACCTCCCAGTAAAATATGTTGCTCCTTGCTACTTAGAAGAAGCTAAATACCTCATCACAACAACAGGCTGCATTCTGTAAATGTCTACGTTATAGGTCATTAGGCTGATATTTTAAAGTCATTTTAAATAATGGGGTTTTCTCTTTAAAGAACAGAATCAAGTATTTGCTTTAAAGGGGAAAATTAAATAATGGAAAACAATAATATATTGCTTCCGCTCTGACAGGCTAGACATCAATTTGATGTTGTTCAGCTAGTGCTGCGGCGGCGTTAAAAGTTGCCTTCCTCTCCCAAAACAACAAATGAGTTTGGATTTCTCTTCATTAAATACATCATTAATTCCTCCTCCCAGCTGCTGTTTGCTTTCCCTTCCATACTCTCTTGTTCCTGTAAATTTAATTCAGACAGCACATCCATCACATTCTTGTAATTAGCATTTGGAAATACGAGGTCTTCCAGGCATTACCGAGAGATGAAGGGGTCTGTCTGCTGCCGAGCTTTAATAATTCGGAGTTTGAGTTTGGTCTGAGCAGGGAGGCTCTGGGGGCTTTTGTCATATTCTACCCACAGACCAGGAGTTTCATCATAGAATCACGGGATGCTTCGGGTTGGAAGGGACCACGAGTGTCCTCTGAGGGGCACATTTCTGAAGTTGTATATAAGTAGGTTTGATAAATTATATCACTGTTTCATACTCAGGCCCGAGATTCCATCCAAGTGCATCACGCGAAGTCCAACAGTGTGTTTGGGAGCTGCAGCAGAGTCCTTAGGTGTCACCTCGGCTGGAGGGTTTTTCTTTATGCCCTCTCTACTCCACTGTCTGGTCTGACTGTGGAACACGCTGTTTCTTTTGCTTCTCAGATTGCTTTAATGGTTGCCCTGATTCTCTTTAATGAATTTAAATCACTGCTTTGGATGTCCAGTTTATCATCTCAAAATGGAGCATCCCTGACTGCATCAGATTTGATCCTTAATCCCCTCAGCCTCTCTGACCACTCAATGCTGGAGTTGGATAAACCATCTCCGATAGCCTTTGACGTCTATCAAGAAGCAGCTGAAGGCCATGAAAGATCCGTCATGCTTTCCCTGGTGTCGAAAAGGGTTTGCTGTTAAAGATTAGGGAGGCTGGAGGTCACTGCAATTCACAATATTGTTCGCTTTATAAGCCCATTTCATCCTGTCACCTGGTATTACTCTTGCAGGTTGTTTCTGACTGAGGACTCCGTGATGTGTATCAATTTCTTGCCCTTCAATACTTTTAAGAACTAAGGTTTAAGCACTGATTGATTTATTATATGTCTCCAATGCCAAATGATTTATCTTTTTCACTGTATTTCGTCTCCATTCCCCTGTGCCCAGCCCAGAACCCCCCAGCATAATGCTGAGTTCTCCTGTTCGCTTCCAGGATCTGGATAAATACAGGATCCTTTTACAGAGAAGAGGCACTTGCTTTTATCCAGCATTCAAAATTACAATGTGCTTTATGGGAGTTCTAGTGGGGTTTTGCTTTACTTTTGTAGTATAATTTATTTCTAGTTCAGTTTTTCACTCTTATTCTTTGATTCAGCTCTAGTTTCATTGTTGCCCTTCACGTTGTAACCCAGGGATATACCTGGATATGTAATTACATATGGTTATATATGTGTATTTAGGTATGTAATGTGCCAGGTCGGTGAATATAACAGCACACAGTGCTGTCTATGTGCTAACAAGAATCAACAACGTCTTTAGGTGCTTTGAGAATTGTTTTTGCGCAGCTCCCAGCCCTGCCTGCCCGTCCTGTGAACCCTTCTTTATCGACTCAGAGAGCCCACACCAGGCTTGTAAATGGCAGCGTACAGAATAGGGTAAATTCACACAGGGTACGAGCCTTTCACATGGGTTTGAATTTCATCTTTGAGATTTCTTCTCCAGATAATCAGCGTCCTTTGAATGAGCCTTAAGATATTGAGGCACGGACGTGGTGCTGCAACAGGTTGGCTGATGTCCCTCAAAACGAGAAGCCTGGTTGAAGGATTTCCCTGCTGCTCTGGCTTCAACAACTGCTTAAAATAGCATTTTGATTACCCCTAGGATGCTGCTTGCCTTGACGTACTTGACATCTTCTGGCAGTTGCTCGCACATACACTTGTCTCCCTGCCCGCTAACAGCAGGTACAGTTTTTAAGCTTTGCTTTGGAAATGCTGGTTTGTTTTGCGGAAGAGGCCCTCGGAAGACTTCACTATCAGATTTAACGCATTAGCTCACTCTAAGACAGACCATAGAAGTTGATTTTGCATTAAATGTTATTAAATATTAACATGTTTACACAGCAGCGTTAGCCTACAGTTGTATGTAGGCCTGGAGTATTCCTGCACTCGCATCTATTTTTCCTAAGCGGGCTTCTAGCGTGGGCTAATCGCCTTCCTTAGGGCTTCTCCCAGCACAGATGCATTGTCTGATGGCAAATGCTCCTAGCCCTTTGCAGTGCTCTGTCAAACGAGTTCTTTCAAGCAGCACTGCAGATGCTTTGAGGAATTTTGAGCTGAAACAAAGCCGCAGCCCTTCTCCAGGCAGCACTTCATAGAATCAGAGAATCACCAGGTTGGAAGAGACCCACTGGATCATCAAGTCCAACCATCCCCATCAATCACTAACCCATGTCCCTCAGCACCTCGTCCACCCAGCCCTTAAACCCCTCCAGGGAAGGGGACTCAACCCCCTCCCTGGGCAGCCTCTGACACTGCCCAATGACCCTTTCCAGGAAATATTTTTTCCTAATGTCCATCCTGAGCCTCCTCTGATGGAGCTTGAGGCCGTTCCCTCTCGTCCTGTCCCCTGTCCCTTGGGACAAGAGCCCAGCTCCCTCCTCTCCACAACCTCCTCTCAGGCAGTTGCAGAGAGCAATGAGGTCTCCCCTCAGCCTCCTCCAGACTAAACACCCCCAGCTCTCAGCTGCTCCTCAGAATCCTTGTTCTCCAGCCCCCTCACCAACCTTTTGTTATGTAACATATTTTCTCGTCATCACAGTGCATCCTTCTACAACGTGGATATTATTCAAAGACCGACTTTCTTAATCTTTTTGCGCACAAACTGCCTTGAGAGCCCCTGATAATCGTGTTTTGAAATGCATTTTCCTAAGCAGAGGCTGCAAACCCTTTTGCCTGGGGCACCGCTTCAACACAAATCCCTACGCAGAGGCACACAAGGTGCAGAATTCACCGTGAAGCTGAGGAGCTGTGCTCTGGTTTGGACTTTGAAGATTAGTTTTAGACTGGTGAACTAGGCTTTTAGTTCTCTTTGGCACTAGATGGGGCTAAGGGACTGAACATGAAGCGAGGAGCCCTCCCTGAACCCTGCAATGTGGAAACTCCCAGGAAAACAAGAGGGAAAAGCCTGCAGTCAATCGATGCTATTGAAGTCCCTTCACTCCCTCAGCTTTGTGATAGAAGGGAAAACACAACCTGACTCTTGAGGTATTGTTTTGTCAGCACTTCTGAAAGGCCTGTGACAGGTTTAAAGACAGGGCGAGGTGTGGACCACGAGCAGGACGTGGTGGGCAGCAGCACTCAGCATAACTCACTTTCAGACAACTCTTCTAACTGACCATTTCCCCAGATGGTATAAAGTTGCCTTTGAAGGAGCCTCAGTCTCCAAACTGGGGCAGCCAGGATGGGCACCAAGAGTCACCAGTGCTTGGTGCACAGAACTCATTTTTATGGAAGGGGAAACATGACTTTGGTGTTTTACTGGGTGCCTTTTTTTTTAGCAGTGCTGCTTATAGATGTAAGAGAAAATTGGCTTTTAAAGTACACAAGAATCCTTCTCCTATGTAGATTGTTATTCACTGGGCTTTCACCTGATCCATGTCAAAGACCTGTTGGTTATCAGATAAACAAGGGAAACAGCTTTGTACTGACACATGATAACCCTTGGCTGTCACCGCTGGGGATCTTAACTATCCTTTTCAATCCTATGGTACGAATCTGCTGTCATACCAGCTTTTCATGGATTGTTCTGGGTGGGAAGGGACCTCAAAGCCCACCCAGTCCCACCCCTGCCATGAGGGACACCTCCCACTGGCTCAGGGGCTCCCAGCCCCATCCAACCTGGCCTGGAACCCCTCCAGGGATGGGGCAGCCACCCCTGCTCTGGGCAATGTGGGCCAGGGCCTCACTGTCCTCTTTTTTTTTAACTTGAGGGTTAAGATCTGTTTGTGTGTGTAAGCAAATACTTCAGTGCAACTGAGCAACCAGCTGTTTTCTCAGTTGCTCTATGAGTGTGGAACCACTTAATGAAATTGCTCCAGCTGTAATGATTTGTGTGCCACAAGGGATGTTTTCCTGTTGTCAGTCCTGGGCCAACCTCAAATTGCTTCAGGATGTGAAAATGTGAGAAAACACACCCAAACAATTTAATTTGAAATGCTTAATGTACCTGGAGAGAGATTATCTGCTCTGGTTGTAGCATTTCTTGCATTTTCAGTCTTCCAGCAGCAGGAGGTCCTGTTTGTTGCTCACTTATTTATTGCCAAAGGGGTGAGGGGATGGGGTTTCCTGTAGGTCATTTTTGGCATGAGATTCTTTTTGTCCATCTTGACTCTAAGTAGGATTGAGATGTTTGTGCAGATTGGGAACTGCCTTTTCCTTGTGTTTGTGCAAAAGCTTCACTCTTTGCCTCTCTTCATCCTTTTATTTGCAAACATTAAGGGCTTGAAACCTTTATAAATGGGCAGCAAGGATCAGTTCTTTGCATCCAGCAGAAAAATAAAAGAGGAAGCTAAGGATGTCAGGGACTTTGTAAAAAGGCTTGTGGTGGTAGGATGAAGGGCAATGGGGATAAACTGGAGAGGGGCAGATTTAGACTGGACATGAGGAATTTTTTCATGATGAGGGTGGGGAGGCCCTGGAAAGAGGTTTCCCAGAGCAGGGGTGGCTGCCCCATCCCTGGAGGGGTTCAAGGCCAGGTTGGATGGGGTTTGGAGCCCCTGATCCAGTGGGAGGTGTCCCTGCCTGTGGCAGGGGTGGGACTGGATGGGCTTTAATGCCTCTTCCAACCCAAATTATTCTATGGTTCTGTGATGTAGTCGTGAAAACTGCCGATGTTACCGACTCCTCAAACTCCCTGCTTCTCCACAAATGAGGCCTCAGTCCATTCCCTCTGACTGTGCAAAACAGACCTTGGTAGCATAAATAACATGTTTGTGATCATTAGGGTAGCAATCAAATTTCTGCTGGCTATGTACATCTTGAGGAAGGTGGTTAATGAGCGATTAGCGGGCATCCCTGTTTAAAAGGCAAGGGAAGGGGAAGGAGAATGAGCGTGTGGTTTGAATCGCACACTGGCCTTGGCGTTAGGCAGGCTGCAGCCATGTGTCAAAGTGAGCAGCAGGAAGCCTTGTGCCACCTGCCCTCCTCCCATGTGAGTTTTAATTACAGCTCTGGACTTGGCTGAGGTGTGTTGTTGGGTTCTTGTGTTAAAACAGCTTCTGTAGGACAAAAATTGGAGGAAGAATGTGTAGGAAGAGATTGAAACCGAAATGCATTGTGGAGAAGGAGTCCTGGGTAGAATTGTAGTTTCAGAATTAAGCAGGACCACATAGAGTGGCAAAGAAATTAAGCCAACCAGCAACCTCACTTTATATATTTAATAGAATCCTAGAACGCTTTGGTTTGGAAGGGACCTTTACAGGTCATCTGGGCCAACCTCCCTGCAGGAGCAGGGACAGCTTCAACCAGAGCAGACTGCCCAGAGCCCATCATAGAATCATAGAATCACCAGGTTGGAAGAGTCCAACCATCAGACCTGACCTGGAGAGCTTCTGTGGAGGAGGAGTCCAACACTCCCCTGCGCAGCCTCTGCTGGTGTCTCACCCCTTGGTGGTTCAGCAGAATATATCTTTCTGTATCTTCAACGCAAGACTAGTTTTAAAAGACGGAGCCTTTCTGAAAGAAATGAGTCTTGAAATCCAGGTCTTGCTGGGTAACTCACCCAAAGAACATGTTATGGTATTTGGGTTGTATGCACTAAAAAATATTCTGGCTCAGGATGGAAAGATTTCTTAATCTCTGCTGGTTTCTGCTGCAAAGTTGATAGATCTGTAATGAACTGCATAATTAAACATTGCAGGGCATTACTTTGGAGCAATGTAGTGCAGGGGATATAGTAAATTTTGGTGATTACAGATAAAATTGTTTAGCCTGAGCATCGGATGGTCCGCTTTGCTGATTAAAAAACCCTGAAACGATACAATTTTGATTAAGCTCTGCCTTGCGCTGCTAGCGATGGATTGGGTTATGAAGCTATAGCTTTTCCATTAATAAAATGAATGTTAATGCATTGTTTGATGCTAATAATGAAACCGTTGTAAGGAGCACAGCTACTTCCATTAACATTTATCACCTCATTCACTGCATTTTGTCAAGGCTGGGGATGCATTCAGTGCATTCTGGGTTTATAAAAGTGGGTTGGGAAGGCACAGCCCTGCAGGAGCTGCGCTGCAGGCTGTCTGCTTCGTGTTGGCTGTGTTCTTGTGGTCAGAGCTGAGCCAAGGGTTAGAGAGAGCTGAACTTGAAACACAACACAACAATCCACTGCCCCACGCTACTGCCTTCATTAAATTGCATTAATTCATAGTAGGCAAGAAAAAAACTCGCTCACTTCTTTCTGTTTCTAGAATCTATTAGCAGGCTGTAAAATGCTCCACCAGCTCCTGTGTTGCACAGAAATATCTGCTTGGCCACAGGTTTTGCTCTGCAGCTCATATTCAGCGCAGCAATAAACCTTGTTTTTGAATTTAGCCTGTTCTGCAGAGTGACGTCTGTCTCACACATGCCTTGAGATCATGTGGAACAGCTGCCTGAGGGAGGTGGTGGAGTCCCCATCCCTGGAGGGTTTAAAAGATGAGTAGATGATGTGCTTGGGTTTAGTAGCGGGCAGGTAGGCTTGGACTTGATGATCTCAAAGGCCTTTTTCAACCAGATCATTCTGTGACTCTGGTTCCTGTGTCTTCAGTGGGCCTCAAGCTGGCTGGTGCTTCAAGTAGAGGATCTGAGTCTTTTCCTCATCTCTTTATGTTGGAGTTAGCTGTGCTTTAATCCTTTTATCCTCAGCAATATTGTCAGGTAGCTGGGGAGAGAGCAGGAGATAAAGCACCTGCCCACTGTTTATTCTTCCTGTTGTAAAGCTTTGTGCCGAGACTTCAACTGTAGATGTTATAATGCAAACAGCTCGAGCTGCAGATAAAATCTGAAAATGCTGTCGCTGGGGTCTCCCCTTCAGTGGTTTTGGTAACGCCACGCGTGAGGTTTGCTCTGCAGCTGGGTTGCAGAGAGCATGAACAGCTCTGTGAACCTCTTAGTGCCGGCGTTGAGAAGATGTTTTCAAGGTCTGCGGGAGCTTTTCGAGCAGGGCCACGCTCGGCCCAGGTGTTGTTCACAAATAGGATGTCAGCAGCTTCAATCAGAAAGAAATGAAGACCAAGTTAAAATGTGTTCTGAGGTATCTGAGAGCTGCAGCCCAGGGCTGTGACCTCTTTATCCAGAGCAGCAACATAATTTATTGCAAAGGACTATAAGGGAAACAGAGTCGCTGAGCCAAAGGCATAAATGCCCGTAACCAAGCAGGTTCAAAGAAACACGGCTGTGCTATTAAGTAGACTATTTCTAAGTTTGCTAGCAGCGTGGCTGTATCAGTTCTAAAATATAACACTTCACAAATGTGGCTCAAAAAGTAAACAGAGTCATTTATTGTGATGCTCCTGAAGTCTGGACAGACCTAAATTCGTCTTGCCAAGGAAGAATCTGTTGTGTTGAGACTTGGAATAGAATCACAGAATCATAGAATTGCCAGGTTGGAAGAGAAGAAGAAGAAACTCATAGAATAAAATCACAGAATCATGAAGGTTGAGTCCCCTTCCCTGGAGGGGTTTAAGGGCCGGGTGGACGAGATGCTGAGGGACATGGGTTAGTGATTGATGGGAATGGTTGGACTCCATGATCCTGTGTGTCTCTTTCAACCTGGTTATTCTATGATTCTGTGATACAAGAAGTGGCCCCGTGTACATAGCAAAAAGCCATTTGTGACCCATCAGTTAATTTTCCTCCAGGCCCATAAGGTGTGGTTAAACCTCTTCACATTTTCATCGAAGTATCTGCTGTTTATTTTCACTTGACACACTCACTACAAGTGTCTCAACCCTGCCCAGGAGGACAGAGCCCCAATTCTGCATTGTTTTCATGCTTGATAGAGAAAAATGCTCTAGTATTCTCCGTTTTCCGCTTTTCTGTAGGAAATGAGAGTTGAGCAGTTTCCATCCAAACTGTGGTTGCTATTCAGAGGTCGCTTCACCTGCTTCTGCAGGGACTCCAGCCTTTAACTAGAACTCAGTGGAACAGAGTGATTTATTTCTTGTGGTTAGGATCGTACATCTCTATATTAGTTGATGAAGTTATTTGCAGCTCAGCTGCTTCCATGTGCTTTGCCTTCTGTTTGTTCTTAAATAGTAGACAGGGAAGGAAGACGCGATGTCTTTCTTCTCCTTTAAATCTGTATTCTGCTGCTGTCTCATCTGTTTAATACATTTCCTTTACAAATCGAGACTTACGCTTTAGCTTAATGCCAGCAAGAGCTCCGGAAGGATTTATTCTTCTGGACCCTAATGTGAAATGAGTAATGGTAGAACTGGCTCCCTTGGTAGCAGCAACACATTTTACTACTGATTGTCAGAAACAATAAAAAAGGGAATATGTTGGTAGTTTCTTGTGCTATTTGCTTCCTGGGATTTTTGTCCTGAATTAACCTCCACAAATATATTGCATGAGCAACTTTGGAGAAGTTCTAGGCGTGTGTGTAGGAGTAAAGAAATGGGCAAAATAAATCAAGTTGTTGTTGCAGTTTTTAGTAATAAACATCAAGGAAATGACGCGTTCGTTACAGGACTATATGTGACCCATTGCCCGGCGAGTGTCAGCGTCCTGCTGTGCTCTGAAAGAGAATCTGGGCCGGGGCCTCCCCACCCTCACCAGAACATTTCTGCCTAAGATCTCATCTCAATCTCCCCTCTTTCAGCTGAAAAACATTCCCCCTTGTCCCATCCCTGCCCTCCCTGATCCAGAGCCCGTCCTCAGCTTTCCTGGAGCCCCTTTAAACACTGGAAGCTACTTTAAAGTCTCCATGGAGCCTTCGCCAGGCTGAACAACCCCAACTCTCTCAGCCTGGCCTCACACAGGAGGTTCTCCAGCCCTTGGATCATCTTCGTGGCCTCCTCTGGACTCACTCCAACAGCTCCATGTCCTCCCTGTGCTGAGGCCTCCAGAACTGGACCCAGGCCTCCAGGTGGGGTCTCACAGAGAGGCAGAATCCCTGGGTTTGGCACAAAACTGTCCTGTTAAAAATGTTCCTCTTGGCCCTGTGTTTGTGAAGCTGCTCTTACTCTCCCTCACTGCCTACAGAGGACATGACAAGGATTCTACAGTTGTTTTATGTTTGTTGGACTAAAGTTTCAGAGGTTTAAAATCTAATATTCTGCTTGTCCTTTCCATCGTTCGCATGAGAAGGACGAGAGGCAATTAAAATCACCAGCAGTGTCAGTAACATGACAAGAGCTGACGTTTTTAGGTTGTTGAGTGTTCCTTGCGATGGATGGTTCTGCAGTAATTGTCACATCTCATCTTTGTCTCCTGCAATGAAGGTTCCTTTTGGAAAATGCTGTTGGGCTTTCCAAATTGCAGCACTTTAGAAGCCGCTACCAGGTTTCTTTTTAATTTTCATCTGGACAGAGGTGCTCACTGTGGTGTCTCTTCCAACCTGATGATTCTCTGATTCTATGATCTCCAAAAAACCCAGAAACTTGGATTGTAATTATGTAAAACTCCAATTACGTTTGCCTGAAGTATAACTTTGGAATTAGTGTAATAAAGGCCAAGTGTTACCACGCGGTTCCTTCGGGTTGTGTGCTCAGACTATCAATCTCTTTTACCGATCGCAGACTCTAACTTGATCAAGCGTCTGCTTTTGCCGTAGCATAAATCTGCCAGTGGTTATGTTCAGGTCTCCACCTACAAGGGGAGTTAATAGGCTTTTATGTTCGACATCCTCAAGGATACCGTGATAATGGGGTTCGAGAGAGGCGTTGGGAAGCTCTGGAGCAAGATAGATGTGAGCTGACGGCTTTATGTTGATAAATCCCTTTGCATTGTTTTACTCTGTTGACTGATTGGCATGAAAAAGGGACACAGCCTCCTCCGTTTTCTGGAATTAAAAGCAGCCCCCACAGCCTGGCCCCTGCTTCAAAACGTTAGCGAACTTCTTCCTTGGGGATTGTCACAGTTGTGAAGATCAAGGTGGGGGTCGAAATCCCTCTCTTTGTTCCCTTCTGCCACATCTTCAGTGTGGAGGAGACTGAGGGGACCTCCTCGCAGTTTACTGCTCCCTCACAAGAGGAGGAGGAGGAGCAGGCACTGAGCTCTTCTCCCTGGACACTAGAGGCAGGGAGATGGGCCAGTAAAACAGCCTGAGAGGTGCAGATGATACCATCTTGTCTTGTGCTACTTGTCTTCACCTGAACTGTAGAAGCAGAAACAGCTGTAAGTGTTACATCCATACTCCAGGGTGGGCTGGAGTATTGTACAAAGCTGTTTGTGTGAAAGCAACTTGAATTTTGACATTTTAAGTCAAAAGTCAAAATACCGGGCGGACTGCGATGGAGGCAAAGAGGAAAATCACCTGTTAGCAGACGCTTTCTTTGAATGGTGCAGGAATTGGTAACGGTTGAGTGTGCTGCTAATTCAGGGCGATGGCTCCTTGTTTTAGCTGTTTACGGAGAATCGAAACCTGTGCGCTGTCCATCTACCAGCCGAGGGTAACCAAGCTCTAGAGGCAGAGCTCCCCTTGTTTGCTGAGGCCCATGCGTGTTTGACATCCTTCTTGTCTGAAGGTTTAATCTGGAGAAAGAAACTTGGTCCAATCAATTCTTAAAATCTCTATAAGGCAAAAAAATATTGCAATGGAAAATACATTTTCCTATCCTCCGTGTTTGGTTCAGCGTAATTAACATGAATAATGCAAGACAATTTTCTGATAGTTATTATATTAGAGAGCTTAGATGACTCATAACTGCCCCCATGACATAGCCAGCATGCAAATGGCTTGGATAGAAATAGCACGGAGCTGGTTTGATTAAAATGTGATACATATTTGAATTAAAAATATTCAAGGTCTTACAAAATGACCTTAATGTCATTTCCCCCCCCTTCCCCTAAACCACCAAGTAAATTTGCATAATCATTTTGAGGCAGCCCTTTTCTTCTCCTTCTGTCAATCGACAGGGGCTGCCACTCATGGCAGAGCAGGGTCTTGTTTTATTCCTTTGCTGACATCAACTACAGCAGAATCATGATGTAGCAGTTTCTCATCTTGCTCTTTGAGAACTTGGCCGCTTTGTAGTGATTGCGGATGGTGGGTCTCGAGCATGAATTGGACAAGAAGCCGTAAGGCTGCAGTCCTCATTAGGAACCCCCATGACTGCGTCTCCCCCCTGCAGCCCCTCTGATCTGACTGTTGAGGGACTCCTGAGTGGCTGGAACTGAGACACAGAATGAAATGCTTGTTGAACTTGTTTCAAAGATTTTTAATCATAGAATGGTTTGCGTTGGAAGGGACCTCCAAGCCCAGCCAGTCCCACCCCTGCCATGGGCAGGGACACATTCCCACTGGATCAGGGGCTCCAAGCCCCATCCAACCTGGCCTTGAACCCCTCCAGGGATGGAGCAGCCACCCCTGCTCTGGGCAGCCTGGGCCAGGGCCTCCCCACCCTCACAGCAAACATTTCTTCCCAAGATCTCATCTCAATCTCCCCTCTTCCAGCTGAAAACCTCATCCTGTCCCTGCCCTTCCTGATCCAGAGCCCCTCCTGAGATTTCTTGGAGCTCCTTTCAGCACTGGAGGCTGCTCTAAGGTCTTTGTGGAGCCTTCTCTTCTCCAGGCTGAACAACCCCAACTCTTTTAGCCTGACTGTGTATGGGAGGTTTTCTGTGCTCTTAACCTTGACTGAAGAGTCTGTAAACTTTGGGCACTTGGGTGTATTTGGAATCTCCAAAACCCCTTTACTAGGTCTGTTTTGTTCGTGCAGCCATCAAATATTTCATGTAACAGAGAGTGAGCTTGGGGAAGAGCAGAGCACTGGATGCAAAAGACAGATGATAATTAGAGAGAAGCAGTTATTCTACAAGCTTGCCCAAAATAGGGTGATTTCAAAGTCATCTTTCACTTGGCATCTCTCTTCAAAAATAAGATGAAACGGTCTAATGAGATTCCGTGTTACCCGTTATAGCGCATTGGATCTGGAACTCGGACACGTTTACAGGTAAAAGGATTATTTTACCCATTAACTGTCAGCCCTACAAATTCCCCTTTGGCTCTGAGTGAAGCAGCTGGGTTTGTGTGGATTCTTATGAGTAGAAGTTATATAGGGGACAACCAGCACGGGGTTGGCACCTGAGGCTGTTTAGTGCTTCTCTGGCACAAATAACGGTTTGTGTGCATTTAGGGCATAAAGCTCAGCAAACCTGAATGTCCTTCCTCTTTTCAACCAAGCTGAATCCAGGTTTGCTCACCTGGAGGCCTGTGTCCAATTCTGGAGGCCTCAGCACAGGAAGGTCATGGAGCTGGTGGAGAGAGTTCAGAGGAGGCCACGGAGACGATGGGAGACCCCATCCCTGGAGGGGTTCAAGGCCAGGTTGGACGGGGCTTGGAGCCCCTGATCCAGTGGGAGGTGTCCCTGCCTATGGCAGGAGTGGGGCTGGATGCTCTTTAAGGTCCCTTCCAACCCAAACTATTCTATGATTCTACTTAATTCCAGCTTTCGCTGCCTGTTTAGTGTGATTTCTTTAGTAGATTTAGCTCAAGATGCAGCTCTTGCATGCATAAACAGTCAAGCTTTAGGACTCCACCTAATCCATTGGTAACTGGGAAACCAGTCACTTTGTCACTGATGTTTTGGGTTCATTATCCAAGCCAAAATGTTTCATCTGAGCTCGCAGAGCGTTTGGCACGTCCTCCAGTCGGGAGCAGCTCTGGCAAGGCTGCCCCTCAGCTGTACAACCCTGTGCAGCTGTCCCACTCCGAGGAGCCAGAACCTCACGCCCAGCGCTCCAGACAGCAGCCAGAGGCAGCTCAGGTCAGTGGGAAGATCAATGCCATTAGCTAATGCCTTGACAAATTCAGCTGGTATTACTTGTGGCTGAAGCGAGCCGTAGCGAAAGAGCTGCTTGTGGTGCTTTGAAACACCTGCAAACACAAGAGGGGGATTAAAAACTGGAACATGTTTAGGTAGAAAACACACACACACACACCATTTTCTATGAAATCAGTAGGACACCAACAAAAAAATATAGGCTGGTACAGGGATAACGGGGCATCAGCACTGCTGAGACCTCCCAAAGAGTTTTTCTTCCAACTATGGGATATAACCACAACTGCAAAAGAACTGACACACAAGAAAACAAATCAAGAACTTGAAACAACGTGTGATGATTTGAAACAGCTGAGAAGTCCTTTAGGTGATGTGAAGACTGCTCTGGGGACCCCTGATTCAGAAAGAGTACTGGCTATTTAAAATGCTACCAGAGCTATTAATTTCACTAACATCTGCTTCACCATGTCTTGATGGTTTGCAACAAATAGAACACATCCAATTAAGGCAAGTTGAATGACTTCAAGTCATACAAAAAGCAGAAGTTGTAACATAGAATTGTGGATCGGTTTGAGTTGGAAGGGACCTCCAAGCCCATCCAGTCCTCTTCGCCCTCTCAGGAAAACATTTCCTAAGATCTCATCTCAGTCTCCTCCCTTGCAGCTGAAAACAGTTCCTGGCACTCCCTGATCAAGATGCATAGCGGGTGATTTACAGTAATTGTAAAGATTTCTCCTGTAACGTTAACGAATACAAGAGTATAATTGGGTGCAGGAGGAAGCATTAGCTGGGCTGGCGGGCAGATATCAGCTACCCACTCGTGGAATTGAGAACGCTCGGTGTGCAGCCTGGCTGGCTCGCGAGCGATTCCACTGAGACCTGCTTTGGCTGCATTTTTCGTGCTGCTGAAAGGTGGCTGATTGATGGCTGTGAATAATAATAATATACTTAACACTTTTTGCTCATGGAACTCGGGGCAGTTACAGCTTTGTCTGCTTTATGGATGGGAGAATCGTGGCCAATATTCTGCGAAGTCATAAAAACATGGTTTGCAGCTCCTCCGTCGTCTGTGGGAATCTGACTCATAGAATTGTTTGGTTGGAAAAGACCTTTGAGATTGAGTCCAACCGTGCCTGTCCACTACTGAACCATCCCTGAGCACCTCATCTTTTAAATCCCTCTATGGACTGGGACTCCATCACTGCCCTGGGCTGCTCTTCCAGTGCCTGAGAACCCTTTTGGTGAAGAGATCTTTTAGATTTCCAGTCTAAGCCTCCCCTGGTGCAACTTGAGGCCATTTCCTCCCATCCTGTTAGTTGTTACGTGCAAGAAGAGGCCAGCACTCACCTCACCACAAGCTCCTTTCAGGCAATTTTAGACAGTGATGAAGTCTCCCCTCAGCCTTCTCTTCTCTAGGCTGAACAGACCTACCTGTGGCTGCAGTTCAGTTACTTTTGGGACGTGTTCTCCAATGGCCCCATTCTCTGGCTGAGCTCCACAACTCCTGATCGATCACACCGTCCTTTCTTTTTTGCTGAGCTGCTGTGCTGTGGTGCTGTTATATTTTGCTATAGTAAATCAAGAGAGATTTAATTTGGAAATTTAATTTTGACATGCCTTAGGGAATATAAGTCTGGAGATAATGCAGGGATGCTTTTGCACGTGTATGCGGACGGACATGGCTTTCAGCTTGTCAGTCTCGTTCCTCCAGCTGAAACTTGAATTCTGCTGCTAAAAGTAGACTCTCTTTTTTGGAGAGGAGAGTAGAAACCCAATATTGCATTGAAAATCAGTGTTTTGATGGGAGTGCAGAGAGCAGAGCAGATCTAGGGATGATCATAGAATGGTTTGGGTTGGAAGGGACCTCCAAGCCCATCCAGTCCCAACCCTGCCCCAGGCAGGGACACCTCCCACGGGATCAGGCTGCTGGGAGCCCTCAGCCCCACGGTGTCAATGTTGGGGTGTCCTGTGCAGGGACAGGAGTTGGGCTCCATGATCCTTGTGGGTTCCTTCTGACTCAGGACATTTGCTGACTGCATGAAACCAAAGGGCCAGCTGTGTGCTGCAAATCTGAGGGCCCCGGGGCTTCAGTGAAGCTGGAGATTTGTGTGGATTCTGGCCTCATCCTCACAAGATTTAAGCTTTATTTAAAGAGGCTGCGGTACTTGGGCTGCTGGCTGAGATGCCAATTAGCTAAGACAGCTGTTCCAGCCTTGCTGGAGTGAGCTGTGGATTAAAGGAACTCTCTTGCTGTGGACGCAGCATGGTACGAACCAGCAGATCTGCCGCTCCTTTGGGATTGTACTACTTTTTTTTGGTTTTACTTGGTCTCTATACTAGTAATTTCCTTCGTTAATAGTAAGGTAACTCTTCAAGTAGGAAGAACAAGGTAACTCCATGGTTCCTGTGGAAGCACTAGAGCAGGGGAGGAGTAAATCTGCTTAATTATTGCACATTAACACTTCATAGTCCTGGTGATAACTTTAGTTATTGTCAGACATGCAGCTGTGGGTAACGGGGAAGGGACAGAAACCAGCCTTGTTAAAAGGAGATGACTCCTCTGCTGCGGGTTGAAGTTATTGCTAACTTCTGCTGCACTGTTCTCCCAGTGTGGAACTCTCTTCAAAAGTCACCCAGTACGCTGGGTTTCTAAAGAGCTCCTGCACTGTTCTGCAGGCAGTTGGAAAACAGAGCACACAGGGTTGGAAAAGCCCTCTAAGCTCATCCAGTCCGAACACCATCCCACCACCACCTTGTCTCCTAAACCATGGGCCAAGGTACCACGGCCACGTGTGCTTTGAATCCCTCTGGGGATGGAGACTCCACCCCTGCCCTGGACAACCTGGTCCAGCCCTTCACCGTATGGTTGATGGCAACTTCTGAAACTTGTACCCAGCTGTAAAAGGCAATATAATTCCTGCAATGCTGTCATTTGAGATTTTACATGAGGTCACCAGGAGAAATGTGTTCAGAGGGGCTTTAGAGCAGTTTGGGGGTTGAGACTGGGGAACGGCAGTTTGAGGAAAAGCTGTTGCGTGTGGATGAAATGATCGACATCGATTCTGTGCATGTAATGCTCATAGGAATTCTATATAAATCTTGGTTATATGGATCTTGATTATGCTCCTGGTCCTGCCAGTGGGCTGTAGAGTGATTTCTGTTGAGAAAGGGAAGGGGGAGATAATGTGTGAAATCATTGTAATGAGACAGTCAACCTGGAGAAGAGAAGGCTCAGGGGAGACCTTAGAGTGGTCTCCAGTACTAAAAGATGTGTTTGGTGTGGGAACACCATCCATGAGGCGTTTTTCTAGCAGATTTCTAAATTTTGTTCTCTAAATCTCAGTCTAAACTCTGAATCTCCCATTCTGTTTCTGACATCCCTAGAGCTGTAATCAATTCATAATCAGAGTTAGAAAAAACATTGTTTGACCTGAGTTTTAATATGCAGAGCCTGACTTTGCTGGGGTAATTTGTCCTCAGGTTTCCCAATTTAAAGAACAAAGCAAAATGTTTTGATTTGACATTAAGTAGGTAATGAGCATGTGGAGTGAGATTTGACTGATGTTCCCCTCTTGTTCTTCCAGTGGAATTTAAATGATTTATTGTTCAGTTAAAGTGCAGTCTAAAAACAAAATCCCTCCAACAATTATTAATTTTTCTCTTGTTGCTGCAATGGACAAGATTTTATGAAGAACCATGAAGCTGCAGTGCACATTCAATCTGGTATCAAACAGCAGTGAGTGCAGTTTACTTTGCGCATAGAATCATGGAAGGGTTTGAGATGGAAGGGACCTCAGAGCCCATCCAGTTCCACCCCTGCCCTGGGCAGGGACACCTCCCACTGGATCAGGGGCTCCAAGCCCCATCCAACCTGGCCTTGAACCCCTCCAGGGATGGGGCAGCCACCCCTGCTCTGGGCACCCAGGGCCTCCCCACCCTCACAGCAAAACATTTCTTCCCAAGATCTCTTCTCAATCTCCCCTCTTGCAGTTCAAAACCGTTCCCCCTTGTCCTCTCCCTGCCCTCCCTGATCCAGAGACCCTCCCCAGCTTTCCCGTAGGCCCCATCCCATTATATCTCTCTAGGATTGTGTTACACACCCAGATCTGCCTTTGCAAACCTGTTATGAGCCATGATTGGTCCTGAAGATTTTACTGTAAGTTTACTCTTAGTTTGTGTGTAAGTGAAAGTGGTTTAACAATTAGTTTGGCTCCTTTCACTTTACAGCAAGGAAGTTGCTGAGCGAGCAACCCTTCCAAGAAGTTTTACATATGTCATTTCTCATCATGATGCTTGAAGGGTATAGTAATTAGTTGGAACAGCTTAATGATCTTGCAAACTGGGCAGCACAGCTATGATGGTGCCTCCACAGTTCAATCAGAGCATGTGCCAGGCTGAGAAATCCTCCCGGCAGCGCTACTTGTCCCTTCTGAGCCAAGTGTGAAACTGGGCATGTCTTTGGTGGTTCTTCTTAGAAATGTGCTAGAAGCCTTAATGCGACAGGGTACGTTTAAATCAAACCCTGTGTATATGTCATGATTGACTTTTTGTCCTTGTCAGTCAGAGATCTTGGAAGAAGCGTGATGGGTGTGGGCTTGTTGTATCAGGGTTTGTCAGCTAAGGAGCAATACAGAGTGGTGGATGGTTTGGTTTGGAAGGGACAATAAAGCCCAGCCAGTTCCACCCCCATGTCACGGGCAGGGACACCTCCCACTCCAGCTTTCCAGCCCTTTTCAGTTCTGGAAGTTGCTCTAAGGTCTTCCCAGATCCTTCACTTCTCCAGGCTGAACAACCTCAACTCTCTCAGCCTGGCCTCATACAGGAGGTTCTCCAGCCCTCGGATCATCTCCATGGCCTCCTCTGGACTCATTCCAACAGCTCCATGTCCTTCTTGCGCTGAGGCCTCCAGAACGAGAGGACAAGAGGGAATGGCCTCAAGCTCCACCAGGGGAGGGTCAGGATGGACAGCAGGAAAAATTTTTCCTGGAAAGGGTGATTGGGCAGTGTCAGAGGCTGCCCAGGGAGGGGGCTGAGTCACCTTCCCTGGAGGGGTTTAAGGGACGGGTGGACGAGGTGCTGAGGGACATGGGTTAGTGATTGATGGGAATGGTTGGACTTGATGATCCGGTGGGTCTCTTCCAACCTGGTGATTCTATGATCTATATTTAAAAAAAATCCTGTTAAAACCCACAAATGTACGCCTGCACTTCTAAAAGAGCTTTTTATCCAATTCTTTGGCTTGCCTGGAGATGGCAATGTGGTGGTAGAATTGTTACACCAAGGCTACTCTCAGGAATACACAGAAATTACATTAAATTAAGGATAAAAAATAAAGCTCAGTTCGAGGCAGCTCTGCAAAAATATACAGGATAAATACGTTAGAAACATACAGATAACGTAGCTGAAACACAGCTGATTTAACTAAATGAAAAGCTTTGTGAATGGGAAATTAATTTTTTATTGCATTCAGACACCCAACATACTTTTAATGTCGTGTAACAGCATTTTAGGGAATGACTTACAAGAAACATAAGCAACGGCCCTTTGCTGCCGCTCGTTGGGTGCTCGACGCTGCCACAGCGATAACGATAACGATGGTGAGTTACCTGAGCTCTCCAGGCAGTCCTCACCTTCGTGCTCCTGTACCTGAGGAAGGGAACTGTGGTTTCTTCTTTTACAACTTCAACCTGGAAGCTTCAAGAAGTTTTCCAGAATGTTTTGCTCGCTTGTAGCTCAGGGAATTTTTGGAAGAGGCGGCTGAGGGGCCTGGGGTTGTTTTGCCCAGAGAAAAGGAGGCTGAAGGGAAACCTCATTGCTCTCTACAGCTCCCTGAAAGGAGATTGTGGTGAGGAGGGTGCTGGTCTCTTTTCCCAAGTTACAAGTGATGATGGGATGAGAGCAAATGCCCTCAAGTTGCACCAGGGCAGGGTTAGATTGGATAGTAGGAAAAAATTCTTCACCATAAGGTTTCTCTGGCACTGGAACAGCTGTGCAGGGAGGTGGTGGATTCCCCATCCCTGGAGGGGTTTAAAAGACGAGCAGATGAGGTGCTTGGGTTTAGTAGTGGACAGGTGCGGTTTGACTTGATGATCTCAAAGGCCTTTTGCAACTGAATGATTCTGTGCTTTTCTGTTATTTTAATTACAGCACCAAGTGTATGAATAACACCTACTCTTGTTGGGGTTGGAAGGGACCTCCAAGCCCATCCAGTCCCACTTGTGCCATGGGCATGGACACCTCCCACTGGATCAGGGGCTCCCAGCCCCATCCAACCTGACCTTGAACCCCTCCAGGGATGGAGCAGCCACCCCTGCTCTGGGCAACCTGGGCCAGGGCCTCAGTTGTGCTGTGAGCTTCAGTGATACCCTCAGATCACAAATAGAAAGGCTGACGTGCCAGGAGGGGAACCTCCTCACTGCCGGGGCAGCCTACAGGTGGGCAAGAAAGCAGGGGAGATGCCCAGGTCTGTTGAACTCTGTGCTCTCAGCAAAAGCAACTCAGATGAGGATTCCTACATCTGTGCCTGAGCCGGATGAAGTGCAGTTGTTCTTTGGCTCAGCCAGAATACAAGGGAAATGCTAGATGGTGGAATTGAGGAACCCACTTTTATGTGAAGCTCTAGGAATATTAGAAATCTGACTGGATGTTTTTTTGGGAGACAACGTCTGGAAACTAAATGTAAATAGTTTGTTCTGTATAATGTTCTGCCTTTAAATATTTTGTTGAATTCCTCTTTGGCATCATAGAATCACC
>WAAB01013863.1:0-49774 GCA_013389865.1 Piaya cayana
TGATTCAATGACAGGCCTGTAATTTCCCAGATCCTTACTCCATCCCTTCTTGTAAATGGGTGTAGCATCAACCAGCCTCCAGACAAGTGGAACTTCCCCAATCAGCCAGAGCTGCTGGTAGATAATGGGGGGTTTGGCAAGCACCTCCAGACAGCTCCCTTAATCCCATTGAGTGGATCCCATCTGGCCCCATAGACTTGTGAACGTCTTATTGTCCAAGTAGGTCTCTAATTTTTAACTCCTGGATCATGGGAGCTTTGTTCTTTTCTTCCTCATTGTTTTCTATCTCATGAGACTGAGTACCCAGAGAACATGATTCCTCACTAAAGTCTGAGGTAAAGAAAGGAACAAGTACCTCAGCTTTATCCTCATCTACTGTCACAAATGTCCCTCCTATGTCCAAAAAAAATGGTGATTCTCCTTGGCCCTCCTTTTGGTGTTAATATATTTGAAGAAAGATTTTTTTTTTATTATCCTTCACAGAATTGTCCAATTTAATTTCTAGTTGGGCTTTATCCTTTCTGATTTTCTCTCTACATGTTCTCACTTCATCCTTGTAGTCCTCCTGCAATGCCTGCCCCTTCTTCCAAAGCTCATAGACTTTCCTCTTTTTTTCTGATATTCACCCATATCTTGCTGCTCAGCCAAGTTAGTTTTCTCCTTTTCCAGAACATTTTCCAGTACATGGGGACGGCCTGCTCTTGTGCTACCTGGATTTCCTTCTTAAAAAGCATCCAGCTGTCTAGGGTTTCTTCACCCTTAAGGACTGTCTCCCGTGGGATATAATCAACTAGCCTTCTGAATAGAAGTCTGCCCTCCAGAAGTCCAAGGTGGCCATTCTACTAACCACACTTCTAACCTTTCCTAGAACTGAGAATTCAGTCTTCTCATGTTTGCTATGCCCCAGGTGTTCTCCAGCTGTCACACATCTCACAAGACCTTCCCTGTTCAGAAACAACAGGTCCAGTGGGGCACCTTCCTTTTTATCTTCATGTATGTATTTCAGGTCTATTAATCAAAAGCTTATAAACATGCAAGGCACTATTCAGCAGTTTGTGGAACAGAATACATAAACACTATTAAATGGAAAACAAATCATCTCAAGGAATGTTGCTTTGTTTCAAGGTCTCCTACTCAGTTTTGTATAAATCCTCATGTAGCAGTTGAAATCAATGACATTTTATAACAACCTATAAATTACTCTTTTATTATGCCTAAATTGTGACATATTAGAGTTTTATCTTTGAAATTGGGTTATCTAGCTGTGATGTAGATCTTTACTAGGTGATGAGGACTTGGAAAACACTATCCAAGAAAATTAATTTTCCTTGAGTATTTAAAGTAATTTTTTATGTGAACTTGCTTTTGTGCTGATGTCCTTTACAATGCTAATGCTAACATTCTCATTAAAGTCTTATTAAAGTGTTGTTCATTGCTCAGAGCAACTCATACTGGATGTGCTGTTGTATTTACACTGCAAAAATGGTTAATTTTCTGTTTCATGGGTGACTTTAATGTGAACAAAATGTAACAGTTAGAGCTACCAGAAACATCTCTTTAGCACCTTCAGGCAACATAAAGCTTTTCCTTGCTTGAGGGACATTATATCAGAAATATAACTGTTTCTGGATATGGTAGAGTTATGGATTGTATTAAAAAATTGCATTAACCTGAGAGATCAGTCAAGTTTCAGGAACACTGGGGAAAACATCACTATTATTACTTCAGGGAAAACCATGGTATCAAAGGCAAAAACTTAAATTATATAAATAGATAGAGATATTGATCTACTTTCATTTAACAAGAAGAAGCTGTAACTATTAGAGAGAAGTTCAGATATCAAATATGATTATTTTTGAACATCATTATAAATGAAAAGCCTCACACAGCAATTCACTCACTTCCCCATGAGAAAATTCAGAGATAAAGACAGTTTAATAATTAAAAGGAAAAAAAAAAGAATAAAATAAACCCCAACCACCCAACCAAAAAAACTGAGAGGAAAATAAAACCCAAGGTTACCAAAATATACAAAATAAAAAAAATTGCTCATAACCAACCATCTAAATGATCAGTCAGTCCATAGTCAATCACAGCCCCTATCAACCTCTTCCCCTCAGTTTTATTGCTGAGCCAAATATTATATGGCTTGGAATTTCCTTTGGCCAATTGGTGTCAGTTGGCCTACATATGTCTCCTTCTAACTTCTTGTGCACTCGCAACCTACTGGTTCATAGGACAGTGTGAGAAGCAGAAAAAGCCTTGATGCCATGTAAGCACAGCTCAGCAATAACTAGAACACCCATGTGCTGTCAATACTACTTCCAACACAAATCCAAAACATAACACTATGTAAGTTGTTATGAAGAAATTTAACTCCCTCCTATCAAAAATCAATACAATAAGAAATATATAAGACAGAATAGGACATACCTATCTTTCTTTTCCGTTAAAAATCTAAGAAAGCCACACCAGAACAAGTAAAACATTAAGACTACTCAGTAACATTTAAATACGAGGCAGAGGAATAACATCTAGTCTCTCATATGCTACTGATGCTTTGCAAAACAGTTTCTGAAAGAATATGCCTGAATGTCTCATACAGTCAGAATGGCTCAAAATGGACTAAAATTAATGGATAGGATTACCCTCCAGAGTCTGTTTTAACCATGGATTTTTTTTTGTAATTTGGATACTCATTGGGCACTTGAATACCTTAATGCAAGTTGACTATTTATTTTAAGAAAATATTTTATAATGGGAAGCATTTTCATAATGAAAAGAACTTTGTAGTTATTTTGTTAACCTCAGATTTTCATAAATATTTTTGCAGACACAATGAACCAGTTTCTGAATAACACAGAGGATGATTTTACTTTCTTCTGCAATATGGTAAACACATTATTCCCTTTCTACAAAGTAGAGGTTGAAATCTTGTCCTTATTCTGTGTGTACAATTCCTCTGTCTCTCTGGTACTAAATGTCTATCTTCTGTGGCAGAAGGCCTCCAGATGTCTCTCATGTGCAGCACATCTCTCTCCTTGCTAGTCAGTCACTGATAGACATACTTTTGTCTTTTTTGATTAACTGACTTCTCAACTGGAATTAGCTGTCCGACTTAGCTGCCTACTCCAAGTTAGCAACCGTATTTTCACTATAGTAAATGGAGGCAAATTGGTGCCTCTAAGTTGCAAGTCATTCCCTTTAAAGTTGGGCTGAATTGCTCTCAGGAGCGCCCGTCTTTACCTATTGATATCAAAGCCGCCAAACTACCAGCTCAGATCCTGTGTGATACAGCTACCTAAAAACCGGTGTCTAGTACCATATAAAAAACTCTTGGGAAACATTCATAGCCTCCTACCGCTGCCCCAGAAGAACAGTCGTCTCCTGTGCTCCTATCTCTCTAAATTGTAAGCAGCTAGAAAGGCAAGTAAATTAATTTTTGACATTGTATTGGAAATGCTTTGAACTAAAATTTGAAAACTAAAATCTATGCATCTAGATAGAAGTATTTGCTTCAGCACATCTTTGTACTGTGAAATAAAGCTCTGTGTCTGAACTCAGATGTAGAAAAGCAGGCTCTAATCTTTCAATATCCAGGACATACTCACACTGCTCAGGTAATTAATTGATGGAATCAAAGTTCAAGTTGTAATAAAATTTGAAGTGGCATGAATTAGTTCAACAGAATTGAAACTGGGGGAGCCTGCTGATATTCGTGAAGTGCAGACAGTTGGTTTTAATATTTGTGTCATGCAGCAGAGGGGGTTTCATTACCTACAATTCCACAGTATTAATCCATTTGCAAGAGACAGACTTGGAAATTCATGATGGGAAATTCATGTAGCAGAATGTGAAAAAAGGTGCAATTTCAGCCATATCTGTCTAGTATCACTGAACTTAGTAATGCTAATTGACTGCAATGAGGAAGAAAAAACAATTTGTACACAAATGTAAAATGTATGAGATAGAAGAAACATAGTTATGAAGAGTGGAATTGATATGACTGCTAGAGGTGGGTTATGTTTGACCAAATGTAGATGTCTACTGTCAGAAAAGCTCACAAATCAAATAGATAAACTGAGGCATGCATCTTGTGAAGCAGCGTGAATTATTTTCTAGTTAGTGATTGCAATCACACATCCAAACAAGAAGAAAAGTGCTCAGCCTTTATCAAAAAAACCCACAGTCTTTGTACTGCTCATCTCAAAGCAAGACCATCTTTTCCCAAAGTTTACCACCTGTTCTAAAGCTATTAAAAGATTGTTACTAGGATAATTTTTACATATTAAATTTCTTACCCAACCTGTTGTTTATTAGTCCTTGATGTCTTAGAGTATATCTTGTACTGTACCAGAAGGGTAATATATAGTATTTCTTATCTATTTTTTTTTCCTACAAACTATTTATTCAGCCATTTCTTAGTGGAAAACAGCTTATACAGTCATATTTTGCATGAATGTTATAAGTTCAATTCAGCAAGGCTCTCCGTCTTAAGGTTAAAACTGCCATTTTGTAAAAACTCCAGTAGCCTAACTGCCACACTACAATGCAGATACCATGACATGAGCCAGTTCTCTAAACTACCTCTATGGAACGAAATTCCCCTAATAAGGGCAGAAGTCAGGATATCAGGTGAGTATGGTTCAAAAAACGTCTTCTTCTTTTCACTGGCTAGAAAGCAAAGAACAGTAACAAAATAAGATGTAAACAACCAAGTAAGTTTGTAAAATTAAGGGAGATTAAACCTATCACAGGAAGTTGATATCATACATTCTTTCATATTATTATATGTATACATATATCACTATCTTATACAATCATTTAATACCTCATAAATCCATGGTATATGATATATTGATTAGAATGTATATAATTTAATATTTCATTATATTGTTATGCATTAAAGATTATGTTGCGCATAATACTCTTTCTACTGATTTCTATTTTGGAAAATGTTCTTTAGTCAAGAAAATGTTATTTTCCATTACCTCTTATTTAGCAGTTGCTTACATTTGTTTGCAGAAGGATATGAGGACAAGATTGCAGTAAAGAAAACAAAAAAAACCTTTGGTGCATTACACATACTAAAAAAAATGAAATTATCTAAAAGAATGCATTTTGGAAGTGATTTGGGGACAAAAATATAGATTATTTGTTCCATATTAGATGATTTAATTCCTTCTATCTGTCCTTCAGCTAACATCCTAGAAGTGACAGTATCTCCTGTATATCCAGTCTCATATCTGTCAACCCAAAGAGATTTGTTGGATATCAAAGACATTTAACGTGGCACTGGATGTATCTGTTCAAATATTCAATAATGATGTTGATTTCAAAAATGTTTCAAATTATCCTATCACAGAATTGTAGACAAGAAAAGTTTGTGCCACATTGGTTGCATTTTGAATGAAAATACTTCAGGCTAAAAAGACATATTGAGACAAGTATATATTTTGGATCTATATTCTTCTGTAATACACAGATTTGACTGCTTAGTTGCTTCTGAAGCTGTGGAGAATTGTCTTATCTAATGTGATTGTAACAAATTCAATTCACGTATAAGATTTTCATTTAAGTCAAAATTATTGATGAGCTTTTCTAAAGCACCAGGGCTGTCTTTTCACCAATAGAGATTGATGGGAATTTTTTCACAGAGTCAATTACAGCAACAGTCATTGAAGGACATTATTTCAAAGCAGATCCAGGGTCAAGAAAATAGAAATATATTTGAGAGCCTTATGTTCTCAATGCTTTTCTTAAGAACCAGATATGAACTTATTCACGATATGACTTTGTTTCAAAATGATTAAACATTAGTGAAAATGGAATAGCTAGTGGTGCTCGCGACCTCTATTTGAAGTACTGCTTAACCCTCCCTCTAATATGCCATGTACTTTATATGATCACTTAGTTAACTTTGAAACAGGATTTTGGCCATTGGACTTAATCATCTGCTCTGATACATAAACTTTTTTCTTTTTTTTCTTTTTTCTTAAAATTCACTTATAAATGTGCATTTGAAAAAGAGTTTACTGTTAGATCTCAAAAGTTCTTTTCACAAGGATGCTCCAGAACTAATTTATTCAGGAGGAACTTTCTGATAAACTCTAAATTGTTGTTTGCTGGGGTTTTTTTTCCCCCACGTATTTTATTGGTATTTATAGCAGAGCTACCTTTCAGTTCAAACAGTATTTTTATACAGACAGCAATCACATTCTCTTTTAGCACTGGTTTTTTTCTGTACTGAAAATTAAGAGTTACTTTATTTAGTGTTTGTAAAATTCCATTCATAATTTCATTTTATGGGAAAGTCCATTAAGATTTTGAACAGAGCAATGTTCCCAGCTATGTGTTTAAACTACCTTGTTCGGGAAAAAAAAAAATTACAACAAAACCAGATTGATTCTGGATGATTTCATCATTCCTGAATTGATCTCTTTGATGCACTGTGATGAAATTACTACAGCTAGACAATTATCCTTCCCAGTAATCTAAAAATAAGATTCCAGGCTGAATCAGACATTTTTATTATTAGACAGAAATTTGGCTGCATATATTATTATTTCATTTAATTTTATCACTCATGTTTACAAAGCTCTTTATATGTGATTTCTCAGTCTTCTATATTGAGAAGTATAGACAATGACTTTCATAATTGTCTCAGAAGAAAATTTCGTTAGCGCATATCCAATGTTTATGTCAATGTAATTCAGGGGAATACTTATTCATATTTATTAGTTAGTCCACTTTGGAATTATATTTCTCCTTTCAGAATTAAACATTTCTAACTTTCAATGACATTGAGGGCTGTCCATTAATTTTTGTTTTCCAGTCCCACATGACACTACAACAAGTATTTCACTGGCTTTGGAGATGTGATCTACCATATTTCCTGCAGCAGAAAATATGTTGTCTTATTACAGGAACAGATCATGTTAGTCCAGTATGATCAACCTCTGGTACATTGAATTGAATTTTATAACCCATTCTGTTTCTCAAACATCTGCCTTAGAATTTTTTTTCTTAAATCCTAAAATTGATTGTTTACATTTTATTAAAATTAGCAGAAATTGATCCTATTTTCACTTATTATTGTTTCTGAAACTCCTGAGTATTGTTCTTATGAAGGACTTCAATTTATCAGTTGTCTGCTAGAAATACAATATAGCAGAAAAGAAACAGTCTTGGAGGTTTCTGGAGTATGTGGAAAATAACTTCCAGATACATCTAGTAGGTGAGCCTAACAGAGAAGATGTCTCACTTAATCTCCAGTTTACACACAGAGCATGTGGGAGATGTGGTGGTTGGAGGCCATTTTGGGCTTAGTGAAAAGACAGACTTTGACCTCTTCAGGACACCAGTGGAGAGTATTCCTTGGGAGACAGTCTTGAAGGGTAAAGGGGTCAAAGGAGGCTGGACATCCTTCAAGAAACAAGTCTCAAAGGCACAGAAGCAAGCTGTCTCCATGTGCCATAAGACAAACTGTCCAGGAAGAAAACTGGTCTGGCTTAACAGGGATATTTTGCTAGGACTCAGGGAAAAGAAGGAGGGATTACCACTTTTGGAATATGAGGCAGGTAACTCAATGACTACAGAGATCTTGTTAGGTTATACAGAGAGAAAATTAGAAAGGAAAATGCCCAGCATGGACTCAAGCTGGCCACAGTTGTAAGAGTCAACAACAACAACAAAAAAAGTTTACATTTTTACAAGTACTTCGTCAACAAAAACAATGCCAAGAATATCCATCCTTTACTGGATCGTTCTTTCAGGTGCCATAAGGAAGGGACAAACTCTCTTAAGAAAGATAAGTATTTCATCGACTTTCTAGAAAAGGTAATAGTATAAAAATCTTACATCCCTTCTCATGCTGGGAACCCTTGTATTGATGTAACAATAGATGGATCTCTAGTGAAGACATAGCACATTGCACAGGTCCTATCCAAGGTGACATTTGTGAGTATTTTAGTCTTCAGATATTTTAGAAGACTTTCTGAAAATAAATGTAGAAGAAAAGATTGTTTATATGAGAAGTTTTCTCACTTCAAGATAAAGACAAAAACAGGCCACTGTCATTACTGTGATTGTTAAGTAAGTGCAACCTCCAGGGTCTTCCATTACGACCAGCAAGATGGGTTCATATGTGAAGGAATATGTACAGGAGTTAAAGTAATACGTGCAATGTAGCACGGCAGAGAATATGCCTGTTTAGGTCAGTTGTTATGTGGATCATTAACTCCCAAAAGTACAAAACTCGTAGAGTCAGGATCATAAAATCATAGAATGGTTTGGATTGGAAGGGAACATGAAGGTCACCTAGATCAACAGTTCTGCAGTGAGCAGGAACATCTTCAGCTGGATCAGGTTTCTCAGAGACCCATCCAACTTAACCTTGAACGTTTCCAGGGCTGCGGTATCTACCATATCTCTGGGCAACCTGTTCCAGTGTTTTGCCACCCTCAGTGTAAAAAAAGAATTTTAATATCTAGTCTAAACTTTTCCTCTTTTAGTTTAAAACAAATATACCTTGTCCTATTTTACAGCCTCTGCTAAAAAGTTTTTCTTCATCTTTCTTATACACACCCTTTAAGTACAGAAAGGTTGCAATAAGATCTTGTTGGAGTTTTCCCTCAACTCTCTCCACCTCTCTTCATAAGGTAGGTGTTCCAGGCCTTTAATTGTTTTAGTGGACCCCCTCTGGACCTGGTCCATATCCCTCCTGTGCTGAGGTCTCCAGAGCTGGATGGGGTATTCCAGATGTACTCTGGAGCAGAGTAGAAGGGCAGAATCACCTATCTCGACCTGCTGGCAACAAGTGTTTTGATGCAGCCCAGGATGTTTGGCCTTCTGGACCACAAGAACACATTGCTAGCTCACGTCCAGATTCTCATCCACTGGAACCTCAGGGCTTTCTCCCCTGGACTGCTCTCCATCTCTTCATCCCCCAACCTATTTTGATGCTGAGTGTTGCCCTGACTCAGATGCAGGAACCTGCATTTTGCCTTGTTGAATTTCATGAGATTTTCACAAGCCTACTTCTCCAGGAAATCATGGTCCCTCTGGATGGCATCTCAACCCTCAGGGGTGTCAATCTCAACACTCAGTTTGGTGTCATCCACAAATATGCTGAGGGTGCACTCAATTGCATTGTCTATGTCATTGATGATCCAATGATGCTGATGAATCAATGAATCAAGATCTTTGAATCTTCTCATCTTTGAGCAAAAGGCAAAAGACTCAAAAGAGGATACTGCCAAGTGACTTCTACTCTTGTTGCTAAGAACAATAAGTTAAGGTACTTAGTCTTCAGGAACTAAACTGGAATGATTTACACCTGCTAGCCAGACATGTTCTTTTTCATCTGTTAAATAAAATAATAACTCAAGCCAATGTAAACTTGTCAAGATGAAATTGATGACTGATAGAAAAAGATATAGGCTATCATAAAATTATTCAGATGCTACATTCCTGAACAGATATATAACTAAATTCAACCCCTTTCTCCAGAGGAAAACTTTGCATCAAAGTACACAAGTCACTTAACCCTGTAAATTCACAAGTGGCGATTTATTAAACCTCTTTTACTTTATATGACTGACTTAATTACTAGCATAATTATGCAGAAAACTTTGTTCATCTAGGAAGTGACTAAAGTTATTGGAAACTGCAGGAATGGGCCAGAGGGAGAAGCAGAAGAAAAAAATCAGTGTTAAATATCATGGTAAAATACTGATAATTTTAAAATATGATCCAGAGCACATCAGGCTGAACGTTTGTATTTTGTGAATATATACATTCTTATGGCATTGCTTTCCTCATATTGGATAGCCATCTGTGAAATAAGGGTATTGGACATGTCATATGATGCAATGCAGTGCAAATTAATGAATTAATATCTGAGGAGTTCTCAAATGTCATATTAATTATTACTATGAAAAATACCATTGAAGAAACTCGTAATTTTGTCTTTAGAGAAGCATTTGAAAACTAAATAAGAAATAATGTCTCAGCCATGAATAAGAAGGAAGTAAGAAGAGAATGATTTAAGTGCATGTGATTAATTCTATATCCTGACTATAGCAGATTCTTCTAGAAGAAAAAGGAAAGGACTATATAGACACCTAATAGAAGACTCTAACTTAGACATGCTATAAATGGAAGATTGTCTGTTCTAGCACTTCCTGATTCCAGTGAAACACTTGTCACACTGTGCTACAAGTTTCAGAATTAGTGTCTTCAGTTTTTAATAATCCAATAAAGAAGTGAGAAAGAGAATAGAACATATATGCAGGCCAGAGTCAGGAATATCATCGAATCATAGAATCATTTAGGTTGGAAAAGACCTTTAAGATCATCAAGTTCAACTATAAGTCTAAGACTACCAAGTCCACCATAAAATCATGTCCCTAAGCACATCTATATGTCCTTTAAATAACTCCAGGGATGGTGACTCAACCACTTCCCTGAGCAGCATGTTCCAATGTTTGATAAACCCTTCAGGGAAGAAACACTTTCTAATACCCAAACCTGCTCTGTCAAATCTTGAGGCCAGGTCATCTTGTCCTATCACTTGTTACTTAGGACAAGAGACTAATATCCACCTTGCCTAAACCTCTTTTCTAGGCAACTGTAGAGAGCAATCTGGTCTCCCCTCAGCCTCCTTTTCTCCAGACTAAACAATCACAGTTCTTTCAGTTTCCCTTAATAATGCTTGTGCTCCAAACCCTTCACCAGCTTCATTGTCCTTCTTTGGACAGACTCCAGCAGCAAATGTATTTCTCATACTGAGGGATCCAAACCTGAGCACAATATTTGAGATGTGGCCTCACCGGTGTCAAGTACAGGAGGACAATCACTTCTCCAATCCTGCTTGCCACAGCATTTTTGATACAATCCAAGACATTGCTGGCCTTCTTGGTCACCTTGGCACACATATGCCACTTGTTGTTGACCAACATCCAAGGTCCTTCTCCTCCAGGCAGGCTTCTAACCTCTCTTCCCCAAGCCTGTAGGGTTGCATGAGATTGTTGTGATCCAAGTGCATGACCTGATACTTAGACTCTTCAAATGTCATACTCTTGGCCTCAGCCCATCAACCCAGCCTGTCCAGATCCCTTTACAGAGCCTTCCTACCCTCATAGGGATCAACATTCCCCCACATCCTCATGCCATCTGGAAACTTACTGATGGTGCACATGATCCTCTCATCCAGACCATTGATAAAGGTATTAAATAGAACTGGCCCCAACAATGTATCCTGGGAAACACTACTTGTGATCAGCAACCAACTGCTTTCAATTCCACTCACCACTACTCTTTGGGCCAGGCTATCCAGATAGATTTTAACCCATCAAAGCATATGCCTATTCAAGCCATAAGCAACCAAGATTGTCCAGGAGAATATTGTGCAAAATAGTGTCAAAGATTTTACAGTAGTAGATAATATTCACAGACTTTCCCTCATCCACTAAGTGGGACACCTTGTCAAAGAAAGAGTTGAGGTTAGTCAAGCAGAATCTGCTTTTCATAAACCCACTCATACTTACTGAGGCCTTATCACACGGCTATTCTATACATGCCCTGTGATGGCACTCAAGACCTGCTTCATAATCTTTCCAAGTACCAAGTTCAGGCTGACAGACCTCAGGTTCTCCAGATCCTCCTTCTGATCCTTACTGTAGATGAGCAACACAGATGCTAATCCCCAGGACTGCTGAAAAATAATGGAAAGTGTGTTGGTAAGCACTTCTGCAAACTCCCTCAGTACCACTGAGTGGATCCCATCCTGCCCCATAGGCTTCTGTGGATCTATGTGGTGTAGCAGGTTGATAACTTTTCCCATTAGATTATGATGGCTTTACTTTGTTCCCTGTTTTCCAGCTCAGGGATCTGGATACTCTGTGAACAGCTGCTCTTAGTGACGCAAAGAAGTAGTAAGTACCACAACCTTCATCTTTTGTCCCTACCTTTCCATCCACATTCAAGAAAGGATGGAGATTCTCCTTAGACCTCTTTTTGCTGCTAATGTATATACAGANATAGGGATCAACATTCCCCCACATCCTCATGCCATCTGGAAACTTACTGATGGTGCACTTGATCCTCTCATCCAGACCATTGATAAAGGTATTAAATAGAACTGGCCCCAACAATGTATCCTGGGAAACACTACTTGTGATCAGCAACCAACTGCTTTCAATTCCACTCACCACTACTCTTTGGGCCAGGCTATCCAGATAGCTTTTAACCCATCAAAGCATATGCCTATTCAAGCCATAAGCAACCAAGATTGTCCAGGAGAATATTGTGCAAAATAGTGTCAAAGATTTTACAGTAGTAGATAATATTCACAGACTTTCCCTCATCCACTAAGTGGGACACCTTGTCAAAGAAAGAGTTGAGGTTAGTCAAGCAGAATCTGCTTTTCATAAACCCACTCATACTTACTGAGGCCTTATCACACGGCTATTCTATACATGCCCTGTGATGGCACTCAAGACCTGCTTCATAATCTTTCCAAGTACCAAGTTCAGGCTGACAGACCTCAGGTTCTCCAGATCCTCCTTCTGATCCTTACTGTAGATGAGCAACACAGATGCTAATCCCCAGGACTGCTGAAAAATAATGGAAAGTGTGTTGGTAAGCACTTCTGCAAACTCCCTCAGTACCACTGGGTGGATCCCATCCTGCCCCATAGGCTTCTGTGGATCTATGTGGTGTAGCAGGTTGATAACTTTTCCCATTAGATTATGATGGCTTTACTTTGTTCCCTGTTTTCCAGCTCAGGGATCTGGATACTCTGTGAACAGCTGCTCTTAGTGACGCAAAGAAGTAGTAAGTACCACAACCTTCATCTTTTGTCCCTACCTTTCCATCCACATTCAAGAAAGGATGGAGATTCTCCTTAGACCTCTTTTTGCTGCTAATGTATATACAGAAACATAGCATAGCAAAGAAGTTGGAACTAGATGATCTTTAAGGTCCCTTCCAACACTTTTCTATGGCAGTGGTCAGATTAAGTTCTAGCTGGACCTTAGTTGTTTTAATGTTCTCCCAGCATGGCATCACAACATCATTGTAATCCTCTTGAGTTGCCTACTCCTTCCAAAAGTCATAAATTCTCTTTTTTTCAGCTCTTAGAACAATCTTCCCTGCCAGATCTTTTGGCATGTGGGGATGTCCAACTCCTGTATCTTTAATACTTCCTTCTTGAACAGCATCTAGCCTTTCTCTACTCCTTTGGCCTTCAGGACTACCTCCCAAGGCACTCTGTTAGTGAGACTCCAAAATAGTGGCCCAAGTCTACCTTCCAAATCTCCAAAGAAAAGGGTGGTTTGGATTTGGTGCTACCTTTAAACGTAGATGGTGATATGGAGAGGAACAACTTGAGGAAAAAGTTGCAATATACAGCATTGAAAAATAAAAGTTATCTAATACAATTTTATGAAGACTGATGGATAAATAAGCTAGTACCTTTATATTATTATGATACCCAGAACTTTAAATGTACATCCTGACAGTAAAATATTTAGTTTCTGATTCTTTTTTTCCTGTGTTTTCTTTTGAATCCAAATTACTCCCTTTAGTTCTAGCTTCATTAGTATAGTGACAATGCTTACAAAAGACTTACTGTACATGACAACATGACCCAAAGTATTGTTGCTCCTAAAAGACTGTATTTGTTTACATATATAAATATTGTAATTAATTTTCATTAATCATTGTAGTTATTTGCATGACACAATGCAGTCACTCATAGATTCTTTATTGTAGTATATTTCAGTACTTCTTTGACCTTATTGTCTGTAGCAATATGAATTATTAATATTTAACATGATATAAATTGAAGGAAAGGTGACAGTAGATTTATTTATAGCTTGAGTCCTAGTTTTATGGGGAAAGTACAGAAGCAAAAACATACATTTTCTTTTGAAAGGCTAACTTCAGTTTAAACTCTAGCCATTACAACTTCTTGTTAGTAATTGAATAGTTGACTATTGCAAACTGGGATTAGGTGCATGGGTTACATATACACCAGTACAGTTTGCATGTTTATTTATTTCAATACTTCGGGATATAATTATCATCTGTATGGAAGAGATTTTATCTGGATATTACGAAATAGTGGTGTGGTTTTTTGTGACTTTAAGAGAATGAGATTTGAAATTGAGACTGATTTTTAAAGTGTTTAGGCTATTTTACACACTATCTATTCTTTATAAACTAACTTGTGATATTTCTTAATGGTCACTTTGTCTCTGACAAGTTTTTATCTTTTTGTTGTCATTGTTCATGTTCTAGTAACAATTTTCTTCTTGATTCTAATCAAAATACGCTTGCAATTTTCTTTAGAATTTTAATCAAAGACCCTTTTTCTTAAAAAATTTCCTAAAGTCTTGCATTATTTCACCTCATAACTTACATTTAAATGCCTTGCTAATATTAACTTTTTAACTTATTGCTGACATAAAGCATTAACTAGACACCTTAAATTTCAGGGAACTCAAGCAGTACTTTGTTGTCATTTGATCTATGACTTGATCTCTCTACATATTTATATACCTATAGGCAATAATATTTGCTTTCTTGATACTACTTACTCTAGCTTTATCATTCAAGAGTCTGTATAAAGAAATGAATGTGAAAGTACACAAGATTTAAAAAATAAAGCTAAGATAAAGAAAGTAAAATTAGGTTGCCATGTAACAAACATGAGTTTACATAAAGAATGAGCATACAATTATATTCCTATTGATATGCTAATATGTTAGAGAATCTTCAGATGCTTAATTGGAAATTATCACGGCAGCTGCAAATCAAGTAGTTTTAACTGCATATTTACAACCGTAGTATCTTTTATTCATTCATTTGGTAATTTTAGATTACTCATTTTCAGTAATCTATGCTGTTTTAAACATTATTTTATCTCTTCTTGGATCTTTGCACTGCTGTTTATTCAGGACAAATATCACCGAATGCAGGAGAAATTTTGGCAGATTAGACTATGGGACAGAACTGTGTGTTTGTTTCCAAATTTTATTTCCAATGGAGATAATGCCTTTTGACACTAGCTTGTGTTTTTAGTATTTCAAAGACAATTCAAGGAGTCATAAGAAGGAAAAAAAAATCAACATTCCAAGTGACAAATCTATCATACATATTGCACTGTCCTGTGTTCAGCTGGGATAAAGTTAATTTCTTTAGCTTCTCCTACTGTTCTGCCAATAAGGCAGGGCGTACACAACAAGATGGGAAAGGACACAGACAGGATATTGGCTAAAGGGGTATTTAATACCATATGATGTCATGCTCAGTATATAAACTGGGTGAGTTGGCCACAGGCCAGGGGAAATTGCTGCTCAGGAAAGGTTTGGGCATGAGTTTCCAAGTGGTGGGCAACTGCACTGTACATTACTCACTTTATATTTTCTTTTATTTATTGTTGTTACTACTTTTTATCTTCTTTTGCCATTCTATCAGAATATCTTTACCCCAACATGTGAGTTTTACCTTTTTTTCTTTCTGATTCTCTTCCTCATCCCACTGAATAGGAAGGAGTGAGTGAGTGGTTGTGTGGCACTTAGCTGCTAGCTGGAGCTGAATCATGACATGTCCTCATTGTGTGTGAAACCTGACTATGTGAGAAACAATGAGAAAGTTACTAGTGCTTATTTTCCTTGGGAAAAAAAAGTCTGTAATGGAGTTGGGTAAGGGGTAAGTAGGAGAGGTAATAAAATAGAAATAAGCTAATTGATTTGCATTTATAATTATAGCATACAAATGGCATATAATCTCTTATTCCACCGAGACGTGAATTAAAATGAATGAACCAATGTAAGACTTATTATTTTTCAACTTTGTTTGGAAAAAAGAACAAAATTTTTAAAGCAAATGATCTTTAGAAAATGAGAAATGAAAGACCATTCAAGTTATGTTTGATCCCTTAGTGAAGCTGTCAGATCATTTTGCCCATTTTATGTTGCCTGTTTCATTTGATGGACACCACTCAGCATATACCAGAAGGATTTATCTGAATACATACAGACACTTTTAGGTCACTTGAACTTTTAGACATCTTTATTGGAATTAAATTAATTGCATGCCAAACACTTTTATGTGTTTCCTTATTGTAAAGCAAGTGAAAATACAGCTATCCGCACTATAGACAACAAGGCTTCAAATGATGAAACTTACCCTTTAGGCATATAAAAATCTAGAATGAGAAAAACATGCCGGTAGCCTAAATTTCAATTAATGAACCAGGAAATTGTTTATTCATTTTTATTTAGGCATAGAAAACATTTTATTAATAATTTACATACTTTATCTCAGAAAGCAACAAACCAATGACAGAAACTTAACATCTGGAAAAAGCAAACACTAAACCTGTTCTTTACTATAGTCACTTAAAGGAAGCAACTTTTTTTCTGTATTGGAATAGATCTATAGTGATTTTGAGTGTAATTTTGTGATGCTATTTTTTCTTATAAAAATGCTCTTTGGGAATGACTTTGAAGAACTTTTAGGATCTTTGAGGCTTGGTCTGTCGCTTATTTGCATTTTTTCTTATTTTCAGGGAATTTTATTGCCACAGTTCTGTAAGACAAATGATTTTTTTTTGTGCTCCAGTAGATATATCTACAATATTATTCGTTGCTAGTTGATGCAAAACCCCCCAACTTATGCTCTTGGAGTTCTAAAATACATAAATTTACTCTATAGGTCACTGTTAATACACCTCTGTGTTCCAGATAACAAAGTCTATTTCTGGTCACAGTGGCATCCAGTGAGAAGAGGAGGGGTAACAGACCCAAATTGGAACAAAGGAAGTTCCACCTGAACAAGAGGAAAACTTTTTTTACTATGAGGGTGACAGTGCACTGTAACAGTCTGTCCGGAGAGGTTATGGAGTCTCCTTCTTTGGATTTTTTAAAAACCGACCTGGTCATGATGTGCCTGTGCAACCTGTTCTAGGTGAACCTTCTTTAGTAGGCGGGGTGGATTAAATGGTTTAAGAAGTCCCTTCTAACCCTTAACATTCTGTGATTCTGTGTGAGGAACCGACCACAACCTCCATTACTCATACTGCTGCACCACTGTGAGAGAGGATGCAGAGAAACTGGGAGTGAAGTAGAGTCAGAGAAGAATTAAAAAGGGGAACAGGGAGACCCAGGGAACTACAGGTTGGTCAGTTTCAACTCTGTTGCTCAACAAGACCATGGAGCAGATCCTCCTGCAACTCTGCTGAGGCACATGGATAACGAGGAGGTGACTGGTGACAGCTATCGTGTCTTCAATAAGAGTGAAGAGTGCCCGAAAAATTTGGTGTCCTTCGATGACAGAGCTATCAAATTGGTGGATAAGGAAAAAGCAATTGTCATCATCTGCCTGGACTTATGTAAAGCATTCATCATTGATCTCCACTTGGACTGTGAGCTGTTGAACACAACTCTTTGAGTGAGAACATCTATCCAATTCCTTATCCACCAAGCAGTTCATTTGTCAAATCCTTGTCTCTCAATTTGAGAGACAAGGGTGTCATGCAGGACAGAGGAGTTCCTCAGAGGTTGGTGGTGTTGTTGGTATTATTATCATCTTGGTCACAGACATGGACAGTAGGATTGAGTGTACCCTTAGCGAGTTTGCTGATGACTCCAAGCTGTGTGACATGGTTGAGACACTGGGATGAAGGAATGTCATCCAGAGGGACCTGGACAGCCTTAGAAAGTGGACCTGTGTAATCCTCATGAAGTTCAATATGGCCAAATCCAGGGTTCTGTGTATGGGTCAGGGCAATCCCAAACATAATTGCTGGCTGGTCAAAAAATGGATAGAGATTAGCTCTGAAGAGAAGGACATGGGGGAGCTAGTTGATGACAAGCATGAGCTGGAAGTGTGCTTGTAGCCCAGAAAGCCAACTGTCCTTAGCTGCATCAAAAGAAATGTGACCAGCAGGTCGATGGATGTGATTTTCCCCTTCAACTCCACTCTCATGAAACCCTACCTGGAGTACTTCGACCAGGTCTACAGTACTTAGCACAGGAAAAAAAGGATCTGTTAAGAGCCCAGAAGAGGGTCACAGAGATGATCAGATGGATTGAGCATGTCTAATAGGAGGACAGGCTGAGAGAATTTGGGTTATTCTGCCTAGAGAGGTCTCTAGGGAGGCCTCATAGCAGCCTTCCAGTCCTTAAAGGTGGTCTTCAGGAAAGACTGGAGGGGGAGGTAGGGGAGTGTCATTATCAAAGGGGGTAGTGATAGGATGAGACGCAATGGTTTTAAACTGAGGAAGGGTAGATTTGGTTTAGATATTGGGAAGAAACTTTTTATTGTGAAGGTGGTGAGGCACTGGAACAGGTTGCCCAGAGAAGTTATGGAAGCCTCATGCCTGAACGTGTACAAGGCCAGGTTCCAGGTTGGATAGAGCTTTGAGCAGCCTTACCTAATGGAAGGTTTCCCTGCCCTTGGGGGTTGAATCTAGATGTTCATTATGGTCCTTTCCAAGCAAAACCATTCTTTGATTATAAAAAGAAAGGAATGGGAGGAAGTTTGTTTAAGATTTGGTTTTATTTCTTGTTATCCTACACTAATTTGTTTGAAAATGAATTTTATTTCCCCAAGTTAATTTGGTTTGTCTTGTGATAATAAAATTCTTAAGAGATCTTCCTGTACTTATCTCAGTCCTTGAGCCTTTTGTCATATTTTTCTACTGTCCAGCTGATATGGAAGAATGTTAGAGAGGTTTGGTGGGTACCTGGTGTCCAGCAAGGGTAAACCCATCACAGTTAATTATTTCCAATTTGTCTATATACATAATAAAACATTGCTGTTATTGAACAGTGACTTCCCAATGACTGTAGGCTATGGTACTGACTGAGTGAAGCTTGACAAAATTCATAAACCAGACTTGATGTATATGTATTAAGTTATCTGCTGCTTAAAAGGGTGTGTTGATACTCTATCAAAAAAGTGCTCCTTTATGTTTTCAGTCTCGCATGACCTGTAGTAAAAATTACGGATCTGATGGAGTTAATGGTGTTCATTGAACATATAAATAACATAACATATTTGACATATATATAGCAAGAGCAAGATTCACCCAATGCTCTTACCTAATCTAAAGATTTTTTGTGTCCTGGGAATGTGAATTAAAACACTGGAAACAAAATTAAAGTAACTTACAGCGATTATAAACAAAAGTCCTTGAAAAAAAAAAAAGGGGGGGGTTAGTAATACTTAGTTAAATAAATTATTTTGGTTTTTCTTGAGGTTTGGTGTATTGTGGGCTTTTTTAATTAATAAAATAACTGAACAAGTGAATACAATTGAGATTAAAATCTAAGTATTAACTATCACTAATGCTTCAATATCATTCTATAGCTCAGAGTCCCTCATAATTCACAAAGATGAGATGGATAAAGATTATACTGTACACATGGAAATATCACAGAGGTAAAACAATGGAAAGAGGACATAATTCAACCAATAGTTTATAAAATACAGGCTTACTCTGTCAGCCTACTTTTTTTTTCCTAGACCTTCCTCCTTCTTCATGAACTTTCATGCTACTTACGCAGACAATAGTAAAAACTTTTCAAGTAAATTTTCTTTCTTATTTAAAGATTGTATTTACCTTACAATGTCCTATGTCTCACTTCAGGACATGACCTAATATGTAAACACTGTAAATAATAGAGACAATAATCTTGATTGAAACTCAAGTCAGTATACAGTTTAGAAGAGAAAGGAAGCTGACTGTTCTCTAGCTCTCTGGTATGTTGTTTACTACTGATTTTTAATATCATCAGTTATTTAGATTACACTTTCCTTCCATGTGGAGAGTTACCTGTCCTTATAACCTCTTAGACTACAAGTCTGTTTCCCTGAGATATACAACGCTGATGCATAGCAGTGCTGCCTCCTTGCCAAAACACTTTTGTGCTCCTGTTCATTAAAGCTCTATTAATGTTGGTGTCCTTTTCCAAAGCATAGAAGATATTTCTCCCAAAGGAAAGAAACATTTTTTTCATTATAATTAAACACAGAAAAGAAAATGAAATTGAATTGCATATGTTAGATATTTGTTCTTATGGTCTTTAAACCACTGCTCAAAATGCAACAGAAGCAATGAAATGCAAACAAACATAATCAGTGTCTTTGGTTTTAATTATAGTCTAATAAATGGAATAGTTAGAAATATCTCTGGGAAAAAAATATTTGTAATAATTATGACAATAAAAAAAGTTCACTTAAGCAGCTTGAATTCAGTAAGAAGAGATGTGACCTTGAAAAGGAGGTAAGTGGTGACCTATAAAAGATAAAATAATCTCAGTATAGGAAAGGAAGAACATCAGTTGGACTGCTGGGAAATTGCCTCATTTATGCCACTTCATGAAATACACAGAAAGTTGTTGCAAGAGTAAATATATTATTTTAAATTAACTGGATTTTTTTCTAGCCTCGTACATACTAATGTCTTAATTAATCGTTTTGATGATTCTCAGAATGGAATTAATTGCAGCTAAATTTAGAGGTCCATACTGTGAATATTGTTTAGCTCTGAACTTTCTACACATGATTCATCTAACCAGAAATAGTCATCTAACTTATGATTATACAGGCTTTACTTAAAAATGTGTGCATCCCCATAGATGACTACAAAGAAACAGTTGGATGACTAACTCAGTTGCAGACACCTTAATTGATTTTTAAATTCCCAGTTGCACAGACTGTTCCCTAGAACTTAGTTCTATGTGTTGTGCATCTGTCTGCAATAATTTCTCCATGTCTGGAAAGATGAAAACATATGCTCCGTTTATGATGGGTGATTATCAAATGCTGTAATTTCTTTGCCTATTTATAGTGTTTTCCTGCCTTCCATCAATAATATCAGTAAGAATCAGTAACAACAGTCAATGTTTATAACACGAATGCTTTGAACCTAGAGCCCAGACCACACACATCCTTCTTGTGGTGAGGGGCCCAGAACTGAACATAGGGTTCCAAGTATGGTCTCACCAGTATCGAGTACAGAGGAAGAATAACCTCCCTGGACCTGCTGGTCACACCAGTTCTGATACAAGCCAGGATGCCATTGGCCTTCTTAGCCACCTGGGCACACTGCTGGCTCATGTTCAGTCGACTGTCAACCAACACCATAGGTCTTTCTCCTCCAGACAGTTTTCCAGTCAGACTTCCCATNGTGTGCACCTGCCCAGGCCAGAGGCTGGCAGTTTCTGTAGCAGAATGCTGTGAGAAATTGTGTCATAGGCTTTACTGAGGTCCAGGAAGACCACATCCACAGCCTTTCCCTGATCAAGTAGGTGAACCAATTTGTCATATAAGGCAATCAGGTTTGTTTGGCAAGACCTGCCTTTTGTGAACCCATGTTGACTGGGCCTGATCACCCAATTCTCTTGTATGTGCTTCATGATAGCACTCAAGATCACCTGTTCCATGACATTCCCCAGCACTGAGGTCATACTGACAGGCCTGTAGATCCCTGGATTCTCCCTGTGACCCTTCTTGTAGATGGGCATAACACCAGCCAGCCTCCAGTCCAGTGGAACTTCCGCAGTCAGCTAGGACCACTGGAAGATGATGGAAAGGAGTTTGGCAAGTTCACAGATGATACTATGCTGGAATGAAATGTCTATCTGCTTGAGGAAGGCTCTGCAAAGAGATCTGAACAAGCTGGATTGATGGGCTGAGATCAGTAGGATGAAATTCAACAAGGCCAAGTGTAGAGTCCTGAACTTGGGACTCAACAGCACCATACAGCACTAGAGATCTGAGAAAGAGTGGGTGGAAAGCTGCCCAGTAGAGAAGGATCTGAGGGTATTGGTTGACAGCCAGAAGAATATGAGTCAGTAGTATGGCCAGGTGGCCAAGAAAGCCAATAGCATCTTGGCTTGTGTCAGAAACAGTGTGTCCAGCAGGATCAGGGAAGTCATTGTGCTCCTATACTCAGTGCTAGTGAGGTTGCACCTCGAATACTGTATTTGGTTTTGGGCTTGTTACTTCAAGAAAGACACTGAGGTCCTGGAGCATGTCCAGAGTAGAGCAGTGAAGCTGATGAAGGGGCTGAAGAAGATATCTTATGAAGGCTGGCTGAGGGAACTGGGGTTGTTTAGCCTGGAGGAGAGGAGGCTGAGGGGAGACCTTATCAATGTCTACAACTGCCTGAAAGGGGGTTGTAGAGAGGTGGATGTTCATCTATTCTTCCAAGTGATAGGTGTTGAGAGGGAATGGCCTTAAGTTGCACGAGGGGAGGTCCAGACTGGACATTAGGAAAAACTTCTTCACTGAAAGGGTTATCAGGAATTGGAATAGGCTGCCCAGGGAGGTGGTTGAATCATCATCCCTGGAGGTTATTTAAAAGATTGGTAGATAAAGTGTTTAGGGATATGGTTTAGTAGTTGACAGTTATAGTCATAAGGTATGATCTTAAGGGTCTTTTTCAACCTAATGATTCTCTGATTCCAGAGGTGTCTGCATGCAGCCATGACAGATTCTTTCAGGACTGGAATTAAAAAGACCACCATTAAGCGTACCTGCTCCATAATGCAATGCAGTCACTATTGATACTTCCCTACAGTACAAATAAGATGGAAATTTTGTTTTCCTCTTGTTAAGCATCTCATCAGAGACACTATTTAATTTCGCTGTTAATGAGACTATTAGACATCTGAGCCCTTGTTCACTACTTTAATAACTTAGAATTAAGGTTACATAGTATTTTTTATACTACTGAAGTTTTTCCAGAGTGTGATATGCATAACAGCAAAAATATCCCTGAAGCACGAGGCAGAGATTGATCATTGGAAGTTTTAGAAACAGAGACATTGTTTAAATGCTTCAGCAAGAAATCAGTGACATTTTTATCAGATCTGTATTTGTAATTAATTATATCTTGGAAGCCATAGAATCTGGTTTATCAGTAATTTTATGGATAAAACACAAAACTGATTTTACTTCATTATTTTACACTTCACTACTCTTCTACTTCTTTTTGTTGTTATCAGCTAAGCACTCTCCTCTCATCCCATACTATTGCTGCAGGGGTTAACCTGCTTAATGTTTTGATGCTTCAAACTCACTTGTTTCAATATTTTCCATTATTTGTGATGTGGATCCCTGAAGTAATAATGATTAATATTACAGTTTAAAACAAAGAAGTCAACAATAAATCTTGATTGTTTTTTCAGCCAGGTGTTACTATGCAGGCTCTTAATGCATTTAGGATCATATTCTTTTATATACCTGATAAAAAGCATCTAAGAAATCCAGAATTTGGTTACATACATAAATAAATAAATAAGAAAGCTTCAAGTCTGAAATCCTGAAATTTGTTCCTCCTGACACTAGGAAGGTCCAAGTAATTTACTATCTGTTCCACCAAAATCAACACAAATGGAATTGATTTCTAAGTTATAAGACAACTATATCTAGGTGCCTAAATGTAGGATTACTTTCAGCTCAGACATCTAAATACCTGTAATAACAGTAACCTGTTCAATTGTCTAAATACAGGTGTCTAGTGCTTTTTGATGATATATGGTAGCCTATCTGAACTCAGGGTGCTTTCTCAGCTGAAGTAAGGTGTCCTGTAAGGCATCTGTAATTTATCTCCAGGCATGGCTAAAGTTGTCTCAGATAATCCAGAGTATGTAAGATGATAACAGATTCTTATTGTTTAGCGTTTGCAGTGTAAATTCCCACAATAGTAAAGATAAATCTTTTGCTCAATTTGTTTGTGTAAATCTAGTATCTTGTACTTCTTCAGTCAATATAAAGTATTTCAACTCACTTTCAGCTACCTGTGTTCTAGATCCTGTATCAGTCCTGTGTGAATATTTTGGATAGCTTAGAAAGTGTCAGGGAGCACAGCATGTAAATGTTCAAGAAGCTGAACTGAATCCCTGGTCAGTGCAGTAAAAGGACCCTAGAGAATAATTCAAGAGATGAAATATAGAGTTTTACTTCAATTAATACTTTTACAATACTTAATTGAGTATATTGACAGTTACAACTGCTTACATACCTAGCAGTATTTGAGATGCCCTGACAGTTGCTTGTTTATTTTCATGGGGTGGGATGGGATAGGATAGACTATTTAATTTGAAATCAACTGTATAGTCAAAATGCCTGACTAATTCAGGGCTGACCAAGTTAAAGCATGTTATTAAGGATGTTATCTAAATGTCTCTTAAACACTGACAGCCCTGAGACATCTCTCTCCAGGAGGTCTGTTCTGGTGTTTGACGACCCTCTCAGTAAAGAAATACTTCCAAATGTCCAGTTTAAAGGTCACCTGATGCAGCTTTCAGACCTTCCCACATATACTACCTCTGGATACCAGGTAGAAGAGATCAGCACCTCCCGCTCCACTTCCCCTCCTCAGGAAGCTGTAAAGAGGCATGAGGTCACTCCTCAACCTCTTTTTCTCCAAACTAGATAGACAAAACACCTTAGATCTTCCTGACAGGACATTGTTTCTAGCCCTTTCACTAGCTTTGTTGCCCTTCTCTGGATGCATTCAAGAACCTTTACATCCTTTTTAAATTGTGGGGCCCAGAACTATACACAGTACACAAAGTGAGGCTGCACCAACATTTAATGCAGTGGGATCGTCACCTCTTTTGAAGTGACTAGCTGTGCTGTGTTTGTTACACAGGATGTGGGTTACCCTCCTGGCTGTCAGGCACACTGCTGACTCATACTTAGCCTGCTATCCACCAGCACCCCCAGATCCTTTTCCACAGGGCTGCTCTCCAGCTACTCTTCTCCTATTTTATACTTATGCCTGGAATTTCTCAATCTTAGTTACAGAAGCCAGCATTTGGACTTGTTAAATTTCATCCCATTAATCACAGCTCAATGCCTCAATTTGTCAGATCCCTCTACAAAGCCTCTCATCCCTCAAGACAGTCAACAGAACCTCTCAGTTTGGTATCATCAGCAAACTTGCTAATGGTGGTTTAACTCCTGCATCCAGACTGTCAATAAATATGTTGAAAAGGACTGACACTAGAATTGAGTTCTGAAGTCACCAGCCAATTTCAGTGTCCAGAAACGGAAAGTCACTGTTTCAACACTCATGGTCCTCTGACTCAGGGGGCCAGGTAGCCCAAGGTCTACCAGTTTTAAAGACTCTGGCAGAAAATGCCTTTAATGCCTATGCTCTTTTTTATATTCCTGTTAGTCAGGTGACCATCNATACACAGTACACAAAGTGAGGCTGCACCAACATTTAATGCAGTGGGATCGTCACCTCTTTTGAAGTGACTAGCTGTGCTGTGTTTGTTACACAGGATGTGGGTTACCCTCCTGGCTGTCAGGCACACTGCTGACTCATACTTAGCCTGCTATCCACCAGCACCCCCAGATCCTTTTCCACAGGGCTGCTCTCCAGCTACTCTTCTCCTATTTTATACTTATGCCTGGAATTTCTCAATCTTAGTTACAGAAGCCAGCATTTGGACTTGTTAAATTTCATCCCATTAATCACAGCTCAATGCCTCAATTTGTCAGATCCCTCTACAAAGCCTCTCATCCCTCAAGACAGTCAACAGAACCTCTCAGTTTGGTATCATCAGCAAACTTGCTAATGGTGGTTTAACTCCTGCATCCAGACTGTCAATAAATATGTTGAAAAGGACTGACACTAGAATTGAGTTCTGAAGTCACCAGCCAATTTCAGTGTCCAGAAACGGAAAGTCACTGTTTCAACACTCATGGTCCTCTGACTCAGGGGGCCAGGTAGCCCAAGGTCTACCAGTTTTAAAGACTCTGGCAGAAAATGCCTTTAATGCCTATGCTCTTTTTTATATTCCTGTTAGTCAGGTGACCATCTTCAACAAGTATCGGTTCAATGTTTTCTTTATAGCTCCTCTTGCTACTAACGTTCTTTAAAAAGCCTTTCTTGTTATCTGAAATGACTCTAATTGAGCTCTGACCTTCCATATCTTCTCCCTGAATACATGAACAATGGTTCTGTAATCATCCTGTGAAGCCTGACCTCATGTCCAGAGATCATACAATTTATTTTTCCTCTTGAGATCCATGAGGATTTCCCTGTTCAGTCAAGCTAGTCTTCTGCCCAGCTTGCCTGTTTTATGACACAGCAGAATTGCTGCTCCTGTGCTCCTAAAAGGTGGTTCTTAAAAACTGACCACCACTCATGGACTCCTAAGCACTTAAAAGCAGATTTCCAGTGTACTCGGCTAAATAGATCCCTGAATAGGTTGAAGTTTGTTCTCTCAAAGTCAGGGTAGCAACACTGCTGTCATTTATTCTCATTACACTAAAAAATTTAAAATTTACCATTTCAGGATCACTATGGTCAAGACAGCCACCTACCGTCACATCCCTCATGAACCCTTCTCTGTTCACAAATAGCAAGTCTAGGAGGGTATCTTTCCTACTTGGCTCACTGAGTGACAAGAATGTCCCTCCTACAAACTTCAAGAATTTCAAAGACCTGCTCATCACAGCAGCATGACGATCCCAGTTGATGTCTGGGAAGATGAAATCTCTTATAACGGCTATCAATCATTNCAGCAGAATTGCTGCTCCTGTGCTCCTAAAAGGTGGTTCTTAAAAACTGACCACCACTCATGGACTCCTAAGCACTTAAAAGCAGATTTCCAGTGTACTCGGCTAAATAGATCCCTGAATAGGTTGAAGTTTGTTCTCTCAAAGTCAGGGTAACAACACTGCTGTCATTTATTCTCATTACACTAAAAAATTTAAAATTTACCATTTCAGGATCACTATGGTCAAGACAGCCACCTACCGTCACATCCCTCATGAACCCTTCTCTGTTCACAAATAGCAAGTCTAGGAGGGCATCTTTCCTACTTGGCTCACTGAGTGACAAGAATGTCCCTCCTACAAACTTCAATAATTTCAAAGACCTGCTCATCACAGCAGCATGACGTTCCCAGTTGATGTCTGGGAAGATGAAATCTCTTATAACGGCTATCAATCATTAAATTTCTCTAATTGCTTGTAGAATAATTCAACAGTGCTATCACACTGGGTGGGTCATCAGTAGTAGACATGCATTATATCATCTCCTTTGTTTTCCATCCTCCTAATCCTCACCAAGAAACTCTCAACCACATCATCACTAACTACAAAGACTTTAAAATCAAACGCTTCCTTTACATATGTTGTGACATCTCCACCTCACCTGCCCTGCCTATTGCTCCCGAACAGACTATATCACTCCATCCAAGCACTCCAGTCACAGGACTTATGGCACTACATCTCACTAATGTCAATAATATTGTAGCTCTGAGGGCTGATCAACACTGCCAGATTAAACTGTTTGTTTCTTACACTGCATGAGTAGGTACAAGATTTTCAGACACACTCCTGAGCCCTCCATGCTCCTAGGAGTAGTGTAAATATACTCTAGCATTGCCACCCTAGGCGATGCCACACCAGTCCTTGGCTTACCTACAGCAATCCTGTTGCTATTCCCTTCTCCTACCAGTGCTCTAGATCTTTTTGGGGTAACCTGTAACTTTGCTTGCCATTCTATTCTTCCAAAGAGAAATAAATATTTTGCAAAAAGTAAACTAGGCAAGTGAAAATTTCTGATGTTCAAACATTAGGAATGTCCTTAAACATATCCATCTGAAGAAACTTGTGATATTCAGTCTACTGTGGGAGACAGATATTTTAAAACATATCGTATTCTTTGCCTCTATCAAAGTTCAACTCATACAAATATTTTTAAATCTCTTCTTTTTACTTCCTTTAACAGACTTCAAAAAAAATATATGTACAGTAAGTTTGAAAAAGTTCTACATTTGTCAGTGGTACAATGGAGGCAGAACAATATTGGAATCATAACCCTATGAATCAGACTGTATATTGCATACATTTTCTGACTGAATTCTTACAGGAAATAGATCTTTAATTGTATGATCCTTACATCTAACTATGCTGTTGTTAAACACTTTCATTTCCTCAAACCCAGAATTACACAAGAAAATTACTCTTATCTTTGATATTATCACAAATCATTGAGAGTGTCTATTTATGGCAAATTCTGATATGGTTGCATACTGTAAACTAAAGGAAGCTCTGTTATCTTCACTAGAATTGTTCTTGACACTTTGTGTCTCATAGATTCTGTTTATCTAGTAAAGAATTTTTTATCAAATACTTTAGATGTTTTCTTTTTATCAGCATGATAATTTTAAAAGCAATATTTGAATTTAATCTGCATACTTGAAAACACATGCACAAAAGAAATAGCTGCATATTTTTAAAACTGTTCAAGGCATTTTTATATTCAGTGTTGTATTATGCACTGTAATTCCATACATACACTGGATTTAAGAACATCAGTATTTCTCCTAAATTGAATTTCTAATCTTCCTTGACTCTTTATGTTAGTTAAATCACATCACAGGTGTCACTTCCACATCTCAGTATATTTTTGAATTATAGTTCCAACACAAAGTCATTTTTGATGACTTAAATCAAAATAATGATTTTTTTTAAATTACATTTTATTCTACAAATACATGTCAAGAAAAATGATGAAATAAATAGACCTTAGAAAAGCTTCTTAAAATTCAGATGACTCCTAATGATATTCTTGATCTCATCCCTACCTTCATAACGTTCTGAAATAATATACATCTCATTATTTCCAGGTTTTGAGAAGTTCAACTTTACAACAAAGTTTTTGTTATGATCCAGTATTAATCATAAAAATCTCACTCATTGGATTTTTACTAAAAAATATTTTAAAATAACCATTGACTTTACTCTTTTAAAATAACCATTTCTTCTAGGACTAATAGATTGTTTTATCACATGACATTCCTGTAATTGAGAAAATTATCCCATCACTATTAACAGTACAAGTCAGGGGTCTTTTTATTATCATTAATTTTATTTCTACCCAGAAAGAATGTTTTTCCTGGCATTCTAAAAATTTGTTTGATCACTGAAATCCAATTTAAGTTAATTATATAATTCTCATCCCTTTGGGGAAAATTATTTACTAGTAATAAACCAAAAAATGTTGACTTCAATGACTGACTGTGGGAATCAAAAACACTGTGTGCTTGTGTAATACTAAATTTTACACAGTTGCTAAGTTCAAAACTAGATTATCATTCTCCTATGCCTAATTAATACATGCAAATCTGAGAGTATATTTATAAATCAGCATTCATTAGTTTAAAAACTCCAAAAAGCTCTACAGTTCAAACTGAACACATCAGTTCCAGAAAATCTACATGTTCATAGATTTTTGACAGTATGTAAGTAAACGTAAATCAAATAACAACAATCCTTAATATGAGGGATTAAAGACAATTTTAATTATGATTGATAAACTTTGAAGTAAAAAATGATCCAATGGTATTGCAGGATTTCTAGGAGTGTGAAATATCTATATATATGTTTTAAAAAGAAATTTGTGATATCAAGTCAGTGGAGCATAAGATCTGGTAAAATCTTCCACTCTTAAAAATACTTGACTAAAAAACTTAGCTAAGACAATTTTGGAAAAGGAACATAGATATGACCAGACCCTGACAAGGATTTGATAAAGATTATGACCTGTCAAGTGCTGGGTAACCAATGAAACAAAGACTGTGGCTTTCTTACTGTTATGGAGGGTTGTGAGGGATTCTGTCTCCTGCATACTGTGCCCTTGAGTGAGAGGTTTCTTTTTGTGAATGACTGTGCATACTTTAGGTCATCCTTCTAAAGGATTGCTTATGAATTTAGGAATCCTTAAGGCAGTTGTGTAGTAATATTTCAGATTGACATCTAAACCTGTGTTTTATTATTGTCAGGGTGCTAGAAGTATCAGGCAGCTGGAATTCTTGAATACCAATCTTTCAAGTAAAGACTGAAGCAAATAAGGCATTGAGTACTTTGGCCTTTGCCATACCATTCATTGCTAGGTCCCCTAACCCATTTTCATTAGACTTCCTTTTGCTTAAATACTTTGACTATTTACTTATAGAATCCTTTCATTTTGCCCTTCATTTTCCTTGACGAGATTCAGCTCCAGGTTGTCTTTGGCCTTTCTAAAATGAAAAGTTAGTCTGGTATAATTTATTATTTATTTATGAACAAAACTCTTCATGAACGTAACAGACTCTCACTAGTAAGACTTCTTCAATAGGTTATTGTAGAATATGAATGCAATCCTGTCTTATGGCAGAGGATTCTTTGATAACATTTATTTATGTATCTGTAAGCAGATTAGATCTGTTTTCTTTGAAACAGCACTCTGTATAAGCATTGTTGCTGTAGCTTACACCCACTGATGTATCTGTGGATAATAACCACAAGTCTCTTACTTTATTTTTCTAAGACATTTAGGCTGTCTGTTTTAATCTTTTCCAATAAGATATCTATTCCTACATATTTCTTTGAAGTTTTCTGTCTGTTTGCAACTTTCAATTACTTTTTCATTGAAATGAGTGATTGTGACATATGTAAGTTCTTTACAAGAAAGGTCAGTAATTATTTTTTCAGGAATATTCATGCTTCTCTGTCTCCAATAAAAATACTCTGGATTATATTCTCTACAACTATACTAACAGAAAGGGGGACACACGCACACACACATCCTTCCGTGACCTGTCATTAGTTAATATTTCATATCCAAATTTTTCATTGAAATAAATAATAAAGATAGCTAATGTAACCCTTTGAAACAGTGAGACACATAATTACTAGGATTGCTCATTGTCCTCTATTTATTTATTGCATCATCAAATATTAAGGCTGGTTATTTTTCTATAAATAGAATTTGAATTTTGTTACAATTTCAATTTGTTACTTTTCAATTGGTCTTTCTTTTATCATTTGTTCTAAAATTTTGTGTTATATAGAGATCAAAGTAAGTTAGAAAATCTGTGATTGTCTTTTCTTTTTATATAATATGTAGTTGCACATATGTATTTTACTTGCTATTTTTCAGTCATTCACAGTGTGCAGATGGCATAAATTAGGCCTAGCTTACAATAGTGTTAGCACAACTTTATTTAGCCCAATAGGATAATGGAATAGCTTAGTCATAAAAATAGGGTAGTACCCTGAACACAAACAGACTACTAAGCATTGGTTGTGAAAGCTGCAAACATATTAATCACTGTGTGAACTGGTCCAGAATTTTCTTAAGAAGCAGACCATGAGCACCAGTGACAACTAGACATTAGGCACTGGGTGTCTCTAAACAGGACACTCAAGTAACACAGATCCTCTGCCTGGTCTGTATCCAATGGTTCCTAGGGTCACTCAGAATGAGAACTCCAGAGACTCCAAGTCTTGATCAAGTGCTACACATAGATGGAGCCTGCACTGTGACCCATCCAAATTCTCAACCACATCATCTCTATCTTTTTGATCAAGAATTCATGTAATTTGTAAAAATACAAAACTTTGTGGTCAAAGTGTTCTAGTATCCGAGTCTACTTAGTCTCTGCACTGTAATTTGATCTTAACTATGACATCATACCATTGCCAAATTAAACTTTTAAATCTCCTTGTCACCTAACTTTTTTCATAAATATTGGGCTTCTAGGAGAGTGAGGATTTTTTTCTTTGTGTATTTGTGCTAATTTTTGTTTAAAACCTGACCTCATTTAGTGTCCTATCTGCATGAGGCATAGTTCTAGCAACTGTATTGTGAAAATAAGTAAGAATTTCCATTCAGATTTCTGCTCATTTTTTCTAGATTATTCCTTTTTTATTAGAAAAAAAGTGCTGAAATTACTTTGAATAATAGTAAATGAAAGTACCAAAATTACAGTAATCTTTAATTTCTCCTTTCTTTAATCTCCTCAGATTTTTTCCAACATTCCATCTCACTTCCACCGCATGATATTTGTGTCTAATTTAAAACACCTATCTAGCGTTACTCTGATCAGAGAGAGGAGATAGTTGTTTCTAATTTTGTTGGGTACTTAGTTTCTTTGTTTAGCAATTAAAATAATAATCGGAATACATTCTCACCATCTCAGTAGATCCTTCCCATGTGGCCAGGAAACCCTGAACCAGGGTCCAGAGAGTGTCTGCATGCAAGTAAACATTGCTAAGGGTCATACTGGGGTGGGGGAACTCAGAACCCCTCTCAGGTACCTGTTATATACAAAAGTAGAGGCCAATCATTCTGTGCAAAGGCAGGTGGATTAAACTTTCTCCTGTGGTTAACTGTCTCACTACAACAACAACCTCACCGTCCACTATTTGAATGATTCTGTATGGAGAGTAAAGCACACTTTAGGTACTAGCAAAAACTCCCATTAATATTAACCTTAGGTTTTTTCTAGTGTTTTTTTGTTATTTGCCCTGTACAATTCTCTCAGAGGGAACATTATTTCACTGAACATCTCCAGAATTCTCCATTTTTATGTTCTTGACCAGCCTGGCAGAGTTTTCATTTTGTGATGAGTGAGCAGAAATCACTAGACAAAAGTGCCCTCTTGAAATCCAGAAGATAATTTGTGTAAATTTGCAACAGCTGAAATATAGAGAAGGTGTCACCTGCCATATGTCAAAGTTTGAAAGAACTCAGGCAGTCTGTCTTTATATACCAGAAGGTTACTCAGTACTCAATCTACTCATAATCTCTTGCTTGGCAGAGGAGGACCTGAAGGCGTTGGTTGACAGCTGGCTGAATATGAGCCAGCAGTGTGCCCAGGTGGTCAATAAGACCAATGGAATCTTGGTCTGCATCAGAAACAGGGTGTCCAGCAGGACTAGGGAAGTGATCATGCCCCTGTACTCAGCATTAATGAGGCCACAACTGGAATACTTGTTCATTTTGGGGCTCCTCAGTACAAAAAACATATTGAGGTGCTGGAGCATGTCCAGAGAAGGGCAACGATGGTCAACAGCCTGGAGTATAAGCCTTATGAGAAGTGTCTGAGGGAACTGGGATTGTTTAGCTTGGAGAAAAGGGGACTGAGTAGAGACTTTATTACTGCCTACAGCTACTTGAAAGGAGGTTTTAGCAAGGTGTGTATCAGTCTCCTCTCCCAAGTAACTAGTGATAGGAGAAGAGGAAATGGCCTCAAGTTGCATCAGGGGAGCTTTAGATTAGATATCAGGTAAAATTTCTTCACCGTAAGGGTCACCAGGCACTGGAACAGGCTGCCAAGGAAACTGGTTGAGTCACCATCCCTGGAGGTATTTGAAAGATGGGTAGGCAAGGTGCTCAGGAATATGGTTTCGTAGTGGACAGCTAGACCTGATGATATTGTCCTGGAAAGGACCTGATAGTCTCAAAGGTCTTTTTCAACCAAATGATTCTATGATTCTATCATTCAATAATTCAATGCTTTAAAAAGGAAAATAAAAATTACTTTAGCACTAAAAGCATGCAGTGTGCTGCCAGTATTATTATTTTGAATCTGTCAACATAACAATAGTGATGGAAGTGATTGTTCCCCTAACACATAATGCAGTTACTATTGAAAATTTTATAAGCTAACCATCAGTTAAGGGAACAGTCTATTTCCATCCAATATCATACAATTTAAATACTGGCAACCATTCAGAATGGCAATCTCCCAGTAAAGCACTCAGTTTTTATTGTTCAGGGACTGATGTAAATTATGCATTGTTTGTCCTGAAGAAAAAACACAACCTGACTGTGCTAATTTGTCTAAGGTGAGATTTAAATATGATGCAATTAAATAGAAATATTTTGGGAAAAATATAAAAAAATAAGCTTTTTTAGAAAATATGTTAAAAACGACCTTTGATCCCATGAAACAATTCAGATTGAATGCATGTGCCTAAGACAGATACAGAAAATCACACCTAAATACGCTGCTGATTAACATTTTTCTTCACTTTTTTCCTGTTTGTTTTTTTTTTTACCCTGTAACTCAATGTGGCAAAGCATCTAATATAGTAATAAGCAGGAATAAGGTAAATAGGCTGCTGTATTCTAATTATGTAGCCTAATGTGGCTGGTTAGCTTTGAACAGCTGCCAGGCCACTACCTAGTGATTTAATTACTCCTCCTCCTCAACAGGCCAGGGGAAGAAAATAAGATAAAAAAGCTTGTCATTAAAAAAAAGACAGGGGAATTGATTACCAAAAATAGACCTAAATTGGGGAAAAATAATTTAAATTATTGACAATTAAATAAATAAAAATGTTAATTTGAAACAATACTTTCTCCACCTACACTCTCAGTCCCAACTAGGCTTTTTGTTTTTCTACTTCATAATGATCTTCACATTGATTTTGCCTTTATTATACCCAGTCAAATCCTCCTCTTTCTGTTTATGGCCACCACCTCTTGTTCTCCAGCACACTGGGAAACTACTATTAGTTTTTTGCAAATCTTATCTTCTCCCATTTAAACTTGTCCCTTAGCATTTCGTCACAGTGCAAGTGCTCCAACCCCTAATCATTTGGGTTTGCCTCCAGTGAGCTCACTTCAGGAGATTAACATCCTCCTACCACTGTTAAGCCAAAGCTAGATGAAGTATTCTTGATGCAGCTAATGAGTGCCAAATGAGAGGGAATCTTCACTTCCCTTGTTCTACTGATACAGACTGGTATGTTGCTCTTTTGTGACCACCAAGACACACAATTGCTCCTGTTTAACCTGCTGTCCACCAGGATTCCAAGATCCTCAGGAGAATCGCTACTTAGCCAGTTGGTCTGTCACTCCATAGTACAAGTCAAAAGTGGTATTTTGTTGATCTTGTGCATAATCCAAAAGAACGCTAAAGTGAAAAATAGCGTAGAGATAGCCTTTTCATAGCTTTCAGGATTCTTTGTTGATGTTCTGTCTGAGAAAGCAGGATGAGCATTTATCACATTTCAGTATGGAAATCCAAAGCAGTAAGATTAGGCTCTAACATCTTATCTACAGCTTTCAATTGTAATTTGAGATATTCAAGTCCCCATACTCCAGGAGCTTCATATGTTTTGGGACCTGTGGGTCTTCTTCAGAGTCTGTCACTTATTCCAACCCTATTTAGTTGTTTCAAATGCTGAAACAGCACTAGGTGTCTATATTTCAGCAGCCAAATTGTGTTTCGCTCCCTTTCTAGTCAGTGGAGAGAAAGGGACATTTCTGAGGAAAAAAAATCCTAAATATGAACAATTCTTCTGGGACAATATGTATTATGTTATATTTAAATGAGCAGTTCATCATTCCTAAACTAAATATGTATGTTTAGTTAATAAATTCTTGTACCTGACCTAGATAATTCCCCAAATATACAGAATACAGATCAGACAGTTCTGTGGCTTTAACTCCCCATTCAGGCCCATACCAAGGTTGTAGAGCTCAACATGTAATAAAAGGGTGATTTAGGGATTAGAATATCACATTAAACCTAATCAGAAGCTGAAAAGACAGGTAATATAGATTACGGTTGTATTACTTCCTCAGAGGCTCTTTCAGTATTGAAGAGTTTCCATCATAAAAATTTTCCTTCATTTGATTGTTGGCTGCATGGTTTAAGTTTGTTTAATTAATGCCCAGATTTATCATAGATTGAGTTTAATCCATAGAAAAATAGTATTAGGTTACATTACTGAAGGCAAATAATACAAAGATCCAATAAAGATTAGATAAACAATGATAGGTGGAGAAACCTTAGAAACCTAATCAAGGAAAAAGGAACACATATAATCATGTGGTCCAAGGCTAACAAAAGAGAACAAGAAGGTTATTGTCCCTGGTGCAAGTCCCCACATGATCAGTCAACTAGCAGGATTCTTTTTTCCAGCACTCCTTGCAGGTTAGAGAGATTATTACCTACAAGGGCTTTAGATTTACAGTATACAGGAGAAAGAATATTTGAGAATTGTTCAAATTTACTGGGCAATGTTTTAAGGACATTCTGTGAATGTGGAAAACGTTGAATACTTAGGGCAAAGAGTAAAGACAAGAAAAGGGAGCGGTTGAGGTGTGAATCATGGATGAACACACTTGGGAAAACAGAGGGAGCACAATAAAAAAGGGGCTGGCTGAGTGTATGTGTTGCTGGTTAGCATGCTTGTAGACCTATGTAATCTATATTTTTATTAAATTCCAACAAAATTTTCTGATTGGATATGTACTCTGTTCTGAATGGAAACATGTTAATGATAGTGAACTTCAAGTTACAACAGATGGCGAATTTTCTCAGAGGTCTAAATACTAGCAACTGGGGTGGAACTGTAAACCTTCAAGGCTCGTAAGTTCAGCAGCCAGCAGTGTGAGAGACTAGGTCATCTTGGGACCAGTTACTGGGTAGATCCATGGATGTAGTCTGTATTCATAGACTATTAGAATCATAGAATCACCAGGTTGGAAGAGACCCACCGGATCATCAAGTCCAACCTTTCCCACCCATCTCTAAACCATGCCCCTCAGTACCTCACCTACCCGCACCTTAAACACCTCCAGCGAAGACAAGTCAACCACCTCCCTGGGCAGACCATTTCAATGCTTAATGGCCCTTTCAGTGAAGAACTTTTTCCTTATGTCAAGCCTGACCCTCCCCTGGTGGAGCTTGAGGCCATTCCCTCTTGTCCTGTCCCCTGTCACTTGGGAGAAGAGACCAGTTCCCTCCTCTCTACAACCTCTCTTCAGGTAGTTGTAGAGAGCAATGAGGTCTCCCCTCAACCTCCTCTTTTCCAGGCTAAACAACCCCAGCTCTCTCTGTCGCTGCTCTTAAGACTTGTTATCCAGCCCTTCTCCATCAAGGCACATCTAAGATATAAATAACTGGGCATTCATTCCACTGCTGCATTCCCTCCCTCCTTCTATACATTCTCTTTTTCCTGTATGAACACAAGTTGAATAATTTAGTGTTGCCAGGTAAAATGCCTTCAATGCATTGAAGAACTCAAAGAAAATAAGTTCATCAATGTGTAATGAAGCCTGGCAGTATAGTATAAAACAACATTGTGTTTATTTTACTATACGACTCAGTTAAACAAATTTTGGGTTGAATGTGTCCTTCGTGACAAATGCATTTCTTCAACAGAAAGAACTTTTGCTTACAGTGCATTCAGGTTCTTTCAAGTTAAATTTACTGAATAGGTTTTCTTGTAAATGATCTGCTGTGTAAAAAGGATAGCATAACTGAACATATCATATTTGACTTAAATCTGAGAAAATATCAGAATATTTCAAATAACTTATTTTTAAAAGGTAAGGAACAAAAAATCCAGAACTCTACCTTGTAAATTGTGCACTTTGAAATATGAGGTTCTTAATAAAAAGACATTGGTTTTTAAGGTCCAGGCAATCCATCAGATACCTTTTGTCCAAACACAAGGAATAAGAATAAAGAAAAAAAATGTTTTCATGTTTTCCAAAGTGCTTTTGAAACAAGATCATTTGTTACAGTAATGGTGTATCACCTTTTACATTTTCAGGCAATGTAATGCTTTCTATTCTATTGTTTAGATTTGTTAAAGCCTGGCTGTGAGATGCTGGATAACTTCTACTATAAGAGAATAGTTTTCACTTTTCTGTATCCCTCTCATTCGAAACAGTATTCCTGAGTGTAGCCAATGTTTTCACTGAGAAATCTTTCAAAATAAAGCTCTATGAAATAGTAAAAAATGTATTGTCATGTTGAAAATTTTGTTCATTTAAACAAAAAAAATTTCAAGTGGTCCCAGCTCTTTTACATATCTTTAAGTTTTTTACTTAACATATCTGCTAGAATTGCTGTCATCAGTTATAATCATTGGTGTAGCCATAACAGTCTAAGTATAGAGAGGAATTCTATCTCAATACAGTTATTAACATGTTTTGGTCAGATATGGGTCTTCATAAACTTTCTGGTTAATTGTTGCATCCTCTGATATTGTAGATAAGAAGATAAATTCATTCTGTGTAAACTAGTTTGAACCTTGTACAATGCAGTATGTATTGTTACATTTTTTTTATCATGGTCTTAAAGAAGCAAATCAAAGGTTACCTTCAAGCTCTTTTATTTGAAAAGGAATACTATAGCCTATAAGTATCTAAATCTAGTGTTCTGCAGGATGATTGACTTATGTCAACAAAAAGAGTTATCAAATTCATTCTCATCTTCCATAATCTCTCCAAACAACTAAGAGTTATCAATCATGGACTAGTGGCTTCTTACATGAGTGACAAAGAAAGAAAATAGAAGAATTGATGTTAACATTTTTTAGGGAAACATTACTTCTACTAAAAGACTTTTTAACAGTACAGTGATGATAAATTTTTAAGTTTAATTTTACTTAATATTAAACTCCTTAATTAATTAATGAGGTAACACAGATCTAAATGTCAGATAACTGCAGAAGACAGAAAACTATATCTTTTTTACCATACATAAGTATATAGAATCACAGAACCACACAACATTTTGGGTCAGAGGGGACCATAAAGATCCCTGAGTTCTAGCCCCCCTGCCATGGGAGATGTCCCGCTAGATCAGGCTGCACAAGGCTCCATCCAACCTGGCCTTGAACACCTCCAGTGAGGAGGCATCCACAGCTTCCCTGGGCAACCTGTGCCAGTACCTCACTACTTTCATAGAGAAGAAATTCTTCGCTATGTCTAGTCTAAATCTGCACCTCTCCAGTTTATACCCATTGCCCCTAGTCTTATCAATACAAGCCTTTTAACTTCAAGCAACATGTACTGAATCTTGCTAAGATCTTTCCAAAGACAATGCATAGGTAACTGGTGACATTTTTAAACAGAGAAAATAGGCTAGTAAGAAGAAGGAAAATTTTTGAAGACTTATACCCAGTAGTTCAGTCTTCTCTAAAATTCCTCCCTGCAAGACAGTCCCCTTCTCTTTCCTCTTTGCTTATAGTCAACTACTTACACTTTTGCCACTATTCAGGTAGAATTTATAAAGTTCTGATATGTTGACTTCCACACTAAAAATTCTCTCTTCTAATCATCAATCTCAAGAGTAACATAAAGAATTCATATCAAAACAATTATATTACAATATTGTCTTGTTCTATAAGAGTGTTGTCATGCAGTGGTTATGCCTTAAATCATGCATAATGCATGTGCATCTAGGTAAACACAGTTGTGCATATTCTTTGAGAAGTTTTTCAATTCTTGAATAAGACAAAATTGTAGAATGAGCAAGTAATATACTGCAGAAAGAAACCAATAAAATTGAATTGAAGTAATTAGAATACATTGTATTTGTGGAACAGCTTATCAAGTTTCAGAAACTGTACTGCTTTAAGTTAATTTTATTATTGTGTACCAGGACTAGATTTTTATGCAGAAAAGAAGACTACCTTCTATGTAACAGCAAGACTATAACTTTAAAAGGTTCCAAGATCTCATGAAATGTAACTACATGAATTCCAGCCATCTATTTCAGTAAGTTAGTTATAGAAATATTTTCTGTAAACATTTTTATAGGTTGTTGGGAGTCTTTCTCTTCTGAAAGTGCCAAGGGGCTGGACCTACCTTGAATACCTTGATGGATTGCCAAACACATGATTAGATGGGTAAAAAGTGTTTCCACAAAATTTATTCCACAGATTTGATATCCTGATGATAATGTGACATTCTGCTCCTCATGATCATGTGCTGAGACCATGAATGGGTCAACTTAAGCAGTCAGTACCTTAGCTAGAGCACATTGTTCTAAGGCTAACAGTTTACAGTCTCTTGGAGAGTTTGTATTATACAAGTCAGGCTGACATAAAAGTCTTCCAGTGACTACTGGCAACATTGAAGGCTTTCTGGCATATAAAAAAAGTCTTAAAATGCACACACAAATCCATGAATATACATCCAAGTCATCAAGAAGCCCCAACAGTTATTAAAATTTCCACAAATGTTAACCTATTGTAGCAGTTAGCTGTAACTCCAGCTGATTTTATTAGCTTGCTTTTGCTAGGATTCTTGCGAAAAATGTTGTATTTGCTTATACAGTATTGAATACCATCAGAAGTATAAAAAACCAATTAAATCAAGAGGCTGAATAAATGGACATACCAGGTTAATGTTGAAGCTGTGAAAAAAAAAAACCTAACTTGAAACATATAATATTGCACAGCCTTTTGCTGTGGTAAGGAACTCAATAAATGAGTTCCAAAAATAAAAAAATCTTCATCCATACCTCATATGTTGTTTGAGACGAGAGTTATTAAGCTACAAATAAAAGGCAATGGAAACTAAGTTTCATAACATTCAGTGCTCATGGATCTACTTTTTTAATTTAGTGAATGGAGAGCATTGGTATAACTTAACATCAACATTCTCCAGACAGTCTATATTATGGATATTTGATACTACTCATTGAGCATGAATTTAGAGAGACTGTTCCTGAACTAAAACAATGGGAGAATATATACATTCCTTTGTCCACAGGAGTAATCCTGCTAACTTCCTATACCTGTCTTCCAACCTAGAAATATATCAGACTTTCCTTCTTACAGTTTTGTTCCTCTAGTAGGAAATATAGAAGAGGAGGTCTCAGAAGGATATCCTAGCACTTTTTGGATAGGAAATATGCCATACGCTTGGGTAATCAAGTGCATTGGGTGTAAGTCAGAACATATTTGTGGTTCATTTTTGCTGTTGTTACTTATGTGTATTATTTTTATATATCTCTCTCTCGAAGAATGTTAAGAATGGGAGACTTTTTACACTCCTCTGTGTTTTGTCCAAAACCTGGAGTGGGTCTTCCCAAGATCATAGCAGGACAACATTTGGAAAATTACGCAAGATTGTAGCAAAAGCTACTGAAGTGCCAGGTGTCCCTTCAACTTTAGATCTGTCAAGTATTTTATAGTTTCACTATTTTTTTAGTTTGTCTGAATCTGTATATGTATGAAAATAGGTATGTCCTGTGTACAAGAGTGCTACCTTTTTCCTCTCAGGAGGAATTCCACTTTAGTAGTAAATACCTGATTTATTCAATGATGTCTATCTATCATTCAAGAACACAGCTAGAAAAAGTTCTGCCTGGGAGGATGACACTTATGTTTTAATACATATTGTTAGGCAGTTGAGATATATAGCTATAGATATATAGGTATTTAAGGCAATCTAAGGTTTCCTCATGAAATTCTGTCTATCAATATATTTAGGATAGATCAAATCTATCCAGTTTTGCTTTCCTCTTGGAATATAATTATAAAATGGTTAAAGCTAAAGATAAATGTTAGTGATTTCATTTCCATTCTGATTTTGTCAGAAGCTAAGACTGGTGTGGTCCTGAGAAACTATTACTCCTTTTCAAAATGAGTTTTTATTTTTATTTTCCATGTTTCTTTTTAAAATTTGTCAGTCTCTTAAAAAAGAAAACAAAATCCAACATGCACCGTTGCATGTCCAAAGAATTATTTTCTTTTAGGTGTTTCTTATAATCACCTAAAATCACCCTAACCCCAGTTGAACCAAAATTTGTGATTCTATGGGGAAGTCACGCTGAACCAGATTTTATTAAATAAATGTATTGAGGAACTAATTCATGTCCAGCTAAATTTCTGGAAGCTTATGAGTTACTATATACTTAATTATTGGAAAATATTCCATGCTACGAATACCCTTCAGACTTCTTACTTGCAGTGAGTGCATTCCATTGTCTTTTGAAGTACCAAATCAAAATTGTCTTTGACAGCATGCTTTTCAATTCTGTGGGACCAGGTCAAGGAATATAGTGCTATGCCTTTTTCAGCTGAGGACATCTTACCTAAGAAAAGAGTAGATTCCCAGGATGAAGATTTATCTTCAGTTCATGGACACCAAGATTTAAGTGTCTGTATTTCTGGTGATTGCTTTTACAAAGGACTCAGTTCAGCTGTTCCTTTGTAGATGTTTGTGGCATTTCAGATCATCTACTATATCCTTGCCTACATAGGCTCCAGCTGACACTCCAGAAGGCACAATCTTCTCTGGTATGATATCTTCCAATCTCATGTGGATACTCCAGATACTTAGGGAGCCTCAAAGGATACTAATGACCTGTATTTAGACAATTAGATCATAGAATCATAGAATACCTCAGGTTGGAAAGGACAAATAAAGATCATCTAGTCCAACCCCCTACTTCTCACAGGACAAAATATATTACTGAGAGTGTTGTCCAGATGCTTCTTGAACTCTGACTGGCTTGGTGATATGTCCACTTCCCTGGGAAACTGTGGCAATCTTTCTCCCTAGGAATAATCTTTCTGTAAAGAAGGTAGAATGACTTAAGTATTCAAATTTGCAGGTTTTTTTCAGTTGTTGTTGGGTTTGGGGTAAGTTACCTTTTTTTCTGAGTATGAAGCAACCTGAAATTTTCCCTTGGAAATATGCTTCTCTTCAACTGATGGAGACCTATACATGCTCCTTTATACTGTGGTCATTTCCAATGCTGAACTGATTTACAATAAGAAACGACAGGCATCTTCTTCATAAACCTCATTTAAGAAATGGCTTTGCTTAACTACTTCACTTGACAACTCTGAATATATTTTGTATGCAAGTGAACAGCTATTCTCTTCTTGTAGACCTGATTCAAGCTCCTGAGCTCTAGAGAAAGACGGGAGTGCAGACATGCCATTGTGCTTAGATGTTTCATTTGGATAGCTCTATATTTCTTTTTGCAATGAGCATTCAAAGGGGCTTCTATCTCTGAGACTTGGTATTCCCGTATATTCACAGAGAACCTTAAGACACCACTGTGGGGTAACAGGTTCTATTTGGGAATAGATAACTAAAAACTAAGTTCTATGATATGCAACTGGGACATAACTGATTTTTAATTTGATCTGGAGTCTCCTGGCAGGTTTATCCCTCTAGCACCAAGGAGTTAAGCAGATTTTACTGGCTGGATTAGATAATTAGTATCAGGAAATGCTCAAAAAGCAAGTGGCTTTAAGAACTGGGATGAGAGATAGGTAGCATTTGGAAGACCTCATTATACTCAATTAGGAGGATCTCTTACACTGTGTATTTTACCTGTCAGGGAGCAGGAATAAACTTCAGTGATTTATATTTCTGATTATTTGGATGCCCTGCATGGGAAGCCCTTCAATTCATCAGATAGAGTGTTCTCAGATGCATAATTGCCTCTTGGATAAAACCAGTTTGTTGCATGAGAAATTTAGGAATGCAGACAAAACTTCTTAGAACATAACAGTAAATCTAATATTGCACCTTACAGGCTCAGCAGATTTAAAGGTTACAGCTAGAGCTAGCTAAACAGCGCTCTTTGGCTTTCTGCCTTCACTGCATGCACATATGGAAATTGCTTTCTATTTTGCTTAACAATCTAATCCTTCTAGACAGGGTTTTGAATGTAATGTGGTACATTTTTCTGGTCTCAAATAGCTATTGAGAATATTAAACCAAATTTGCCCTTTTTATCATAGATTTGAAATGAACAATGTTAAACTTGGCATAAAAAGTAGTGAAGGAAGGAAGGAAGTGCTATAGTTTGCTTTTGTCATTTCATCAAAATTATTTCTAATAAAATAGGCAATCATCAAATAAAGGATTAAGCTCCATAATGTACTTCTGTATCAGGTTCAAAACAATGGCACAGGTAGGTGGTAGCAAAACAGAATTGAGAATATTAGTAACTGGTGCTTATTATTTAAGCACATTTATAGCTATCTCATTTATCTTTTAAAATAAATGCCTGTGTCACCTGAGAACAATGCTCAAGACTGAGTGCAATGAAATACTATATTTATAGAAGAAAGTTTAAAAATAGACCTGAAGGAAGCATGTAGAGAGGAGACAAGAGAACATGTACATGAAAAAATAGGGAAATGTACCAGATAAAATAAGGAAATTAAATTAAACACAGTTCCATCTCAATATCAGGAAAAACTTCTTTGCTTTGAGAGTAACAGAACACTGGAAAAGGCTGCCTGGAGAAGCTTTAGAATTTCTTTATCTTGAGATATTCAAAATCTGCCTGAGCACATTTCTGTAGAACATGCTCTAGGTGAACGTGCTTTAGCAGAGGGGATGGACTAAATGATGCTCACAAGTTCCTTCCAACCCTGACCATTCTGTGATTCTATGATTCTGTGTGATTGATATACAAATGGATCTAGCAATCAACTTGAAATACAGTTCAGTATGTATAACTGAATTTTGAATGTATGTAACATAGAATCATAGAATATTAGAATCATAGAATCACCAGGTTGGAAGAGACCCACCGTATCATCGAGTCCAACCATTCCCATCAATCACTAACCCATGTACCTCAGCACCTCGTCCACCCGTCCCTTAAACTCCTCCAGGGAAGGTGACTCAATCCCCTCCCTGGACAGCCTCTGCCAGTGCCCAATGACCCTTTCTGTGAATTTTTTTTAACTAATGTCCACCCCTGGTGGAGCTTGAGGCCATTCCCTCTCATCCTGACCAGGGCCCTCTTCTCTACAACCTCTTTTAAGGTAGTTATAGAGAGCAAATGCTACCTAGATGTTTCTAAAACCTTCCTACAAGTGTGTAAAGTTGATCAGTTGACAATACCACGTCCCTTCTGACTACAATACTTGCGGGCGGTATTGGCTATCAAGCCAGACAAAGATAAGGTTTTAGAACCTTCCTCTTTAGAGGTTTTTCTGGCTGCACAAAGCTGCAGCTCAATATATCTAACTAAAGGGATAGTTAATATGAATGGAGTGCAGAGCTCATCTTTTTCACAGCACGTCTTTTTTTTTTTTTTTTTTTAATTATATTTTTGTAGCTTGTACTAGTTTTGTTTGGGATAGAGTTAAATTTCTTCATAATAGCTCATATGGTGCAGTGTTTTGGATTTGTGACCAAAGCAGTATTCATAACATGGAGATGCTTTTATTATTGCTGAACAGTGCCTACATGGAGTCAAGACCTTTCCTCTTTCTCACACTGTCACACCAGTAAGTTGCTGGAATTGCACAAGAAACTGGGAGTGGGTACTGGTGGAACAACTGACCCCAACTGACCAAAGAGATATATGCTGTGTGATGTTCTGGTCAGCAAAGAAAATCTACAGGGAAAGAGAAGAAGGTGGAATATTTAGAGTTATGGAATTTGTCTTCCCAGGTAATAGATACGTGCGATGGAGCCCTGCTTTCTGGAAATAGCAAAACACCTTCCTACCAATAGGAAGCAGTGAATGAAGTTGTTTTGCTTTACATGTGTACTTAGTCTTTTTTTTTTTTCCTCTATTGAACTGCCTTTATCTCAACCCATGAGTTTTTATATTTTTGCACTACTGATTCTCTCCCCAGTCCTACTAGTGGGGATTGAGTGAGCAGCTAGGTGAAGCTTAGCTGCCAGAGGGGCTAAACCACAACATGCTCATGAAAGTTTCATTGTTTGGTTGGAGAGTATCATGATCATTGCTCTTTTATGAATACATATCATGCATATATTCTATGAAAACTTCCGAATAGTCATTAAAAGGCACAATTGTTTTAACTTCTGAAACTCATTAAAAACCTTCAGTTTGGGGCTATTTTAGATAAGAAAGAGTCCTCCTTGTTTTTATGATACACAGTACATTTTTCATCATGTTTATTCTGCTATACTTCTTTTAATCATCAGTGATAACTTTTATAAAGCAAATATTATTTATAATACAATTTAGTGTCTCCCCAGGCTATATGAGATTGTGTGACTTCTTAACAGTGAAGCTTAGGTGAAGTCATAGAATCATAGAATCATAGAACTACCAGGTTGGAAGAAACCCACCAGATTATCGAGTCCAGCAGTTCCTACCAAAACCAAAAGTCCATTAGTATAGTAAGTATATTTCTTATTTGATTCTCTGTGCAAACTTCTAATACCAGTTTTTACTTCTGAACCTCTAGGCTGGTTGATGTGGTGTATGTGAACATTGCTTATTCACGCAATTCTGTAGCTAAAAATGGCTAAAATCTAATGATTATTTTGAAAATAACTCACTAGATGTTTGCCCCAGATTGACCCATTCTGTCTGATATCATTAGGGAACTACCACTTCTTGTGTATAACAAATAAATTTTTAGTACTTTGCTTCAGGAAAATATTTCATTAAGTCATTCATACTACAAAATTTCTATCAAAACAAATGAACAAGTTCATGGTAGAGGGAAAGAGAGTACAAAGAGTTTTTCCTTCTCCTGAAATCTGGAGATGTCCCCTATAGTGTTGGGTAATTGTAAGGCTTGTTTCTTTCCATTTCAATTTCTCTTGAAGACTGAACACAATTCTGTAAGTCTAAGTTAAATGTGCATTTAGGGTGACACTAGAATTATATCCCTCACAGGCTTAAGTGTATATAAAATATACAACACATATGTGTATATAATGTTATAAAACTTAATGCAGATTAAGGTGCTTTTGGATCACAAAACACTGAGATGACAACAGCAAAGCTAGAATGAATCTGTATGTAACAGAACTGCTTCCCCTGCTTACCACAAATAATCTCAGTTTCTGAGAAAACCTGTTGTAAAATAGCCTATATTGGAAGAGTTACCACAGTCCAACATCATAGAGCTGTCTTTCTATTGACTGACTGTGATGCTTGACTAGCTTATTTGCCTTAGAGAAAATTGTTAGAATAAATATTCCTTTTGAAACTAACATTCATAAACAACCTGATAGAAGCAGCAGGCTAATTTCTAGTCCTGAGAATGTTACAGATTTGTCCTTTTTTGTGGTCTGCAGTTCAGCACCTTTTCAGACATTAATAGCTACAACTATCTGAACCCCTCCAAAATTTTCTAACTCATCAAAATAACTCATGTGTTCTTACTACAGCTTAAAGCAGACCATGTATATCATCTTCGTCTTCCTATTTTACATAGTTTTTTTCAGTGGAGGCATTTCTGGGTTCTTTTCTGTTCTTATATATCTTACTTTATCTTCTTCACTCACAGTGAGAGATTCTAAGCAGAAATCAATGCCCATTTTCTGCTCATTCTCCTCTAGTTGTTTCCTGTGTCAAAGCTAACCTAATATCCGGAAGAGATATATCAAGTTTGTTAGATGTATAGTCATATTTTCTGACCTGACCTTGAGAAGTTTCTACAATTACAAGTATCAGTGAATTGGACAAAATGTATTTTATAATACAATTTATAGTAGTTGAACAAATACACTTACATTCACACAGTAAAGTTCCCAGGAAGAACAAAGACCCTAAGCTTCTCTTTTTCTCTTCTCATAATAAAATATTAATAGCACACCATCTCTGAGTCATTTACAATACAAATGATGTGTCTAAGTAACAAAATGAATTATCTATAAGTACAAGATAACCTGACATTGAAGCATACTCTTCAAAAATTTCAATATGGAATCTTTATTGACATGAAGTATTTATTTCTACTATTTTTTCTTTTCTTGTTTTTTTTTCTTTTATTTGTTTGGGGGTTTTTTTTAGACATTTAAAGATGACTGTCTTATTCTGCTGTATCATTTACGACAAGAGACAGAAGAAATGTAATGCACAGTGGGAAGGAATCACCTGTTGAAATAATTCTGTTGCTGTCAGTTCCACTCCTGCCTCTGGGTACCATACACTGGAATGATGAAAGCCTTACTAACACTGTAAAGAACATATCATTATTAAGGTTTTTTGTTTCTGTCTTGCTGTGATGTAACCAGCTAACATAGTTTATTTGAACTGTCCTCTGCAGGAGTCTGTCCCTGTTCAGAGTACAGAAGATGAGAACTTGCAATTCAAACACAGATGTTTCACTTCAAGTCATCTGAAGAGAAAAGAATCCACTGCTAAAATAATTCATTCTCAGGGGATGACAAACTTCTGACAAAACCATTACAAGGCTTGTTAAACACTTACAGCTAAGTGATAAATGTAACTTCTTTCTGCATAGGAACTTACACTGCTCAGTGTTTTCCCACATAACTTTTAGGTATTTTTTCTTGTTTTTCAGTCTAGTAATGTGAATAGAATTCAAGCAGCAGTGAAAACATAGGATGAAAAATCAGTCAGCAGGGGTTTTTTTTCTGGCCTGTCTTTGGGAAAAAAAAAAAGTAAAGCGACTTTTTTGCTTGCTAGTGCATATCCATATTTTGCCTAGGTATATTACTCCTAATTTTCAGGTGTCTGCTAAGTGAAATCTCAGCGAAAGATTCTTATGGGGCTTTTTTAAGTGCTTCAGGATGTATTTTGTGACTGTAAAGTGCCAAACAAACACCAGTGAAGCTGAATAAGTGTCATCTCAGGGTAAAGTTATTAGCAGGAAAAAAAAGTCCCAGTAGAAGCAAGTTGTAATAACCAAGGACAATTGGTGATTATTATAGATGAGCCTTACCCTAGATAACAAGAAATTCACAATGAGATTGCAAATTGGTTTAAATCAGCTTCTGTATAAGATTAAGTGAGAATGATAGGATAGAAACATGCTGTCGAAAACATTTACCAAACACAGAAGTAAGAGATAATGGGAAGACATTAAAGAATATCTGTCAATGGAGATTTTAAAGAGTAGGTAAAATATAAAGAGTACTTTAAGCATAGAATACTTACTTTTAAGGAATCCAGTGGCTCAGTGACATTTAAAGAACACTTTATGTCTTTTTTTATGCAGCGCTATGATTCCAGCATGTAAGACTCCACACTAAATACTCATTTCAACTAGCAAAGTGACTTTGTCTTGATTCAGGAAAGAAGAAATGCAAAAAGTCAGAATCTGTAATGACATGAAGTGTTAAAAAGAGATCAAAATACATTTTATGTTCAATAAGTCTTTCATGCAAAACATTTTTCTTGATATGTGACAGCAATTACAATTATGAAAACAAGTTTAAAGTCTTCAGTCTCATCAAAATTGAACTTTCAAATGAACATATTATTTGACGAGGCTTGCGTTTATGAAGACTTTTTTTAAACAAATAAAAATATTAATGTAAACTTATTTTACTAAAATGTTATAAACTGATCTTAATAATTAACACAGGCAAGTTCATGACATCAGAAGATAAAGAACCTAGGAATGATTAACCAACAGATAATACTTGGGAGATAAAATAATTTCCCTCAGTAAACTATTTTTTTTTCACAGAAGGATTTAGGTCCAAAAAATACCCAGAAAAAGAATAATGACCTTACCTAGCTTGTCATGGGACCTATAAGCAAATGCGTGAAATGTTGATGGCAGTACCTAACTACATAATAGGTCTGATTGAATTACACTATTTACTTTTTCAAAATATATTTTATATATAAAACTATCAAAGTAGCTCTTCCACTGAAGGAAAGATCATATTGAGGTTACTTAGATATATAAAAATGCATTGTAGGTAAAATATTTTATAATTAAAAGTAACAACCTTTTTTTTAGTAGATCAAGTAAAAACACTAGTTCATTATTAATTATTTTATGTGAAAGGCTTTCATTGAACACATTACGTTTTTTCAATATGATGTCACATTACATGTTGTTTACATCTACAAGGTCTGTTGTACAGAAATAGAAAGTTACAAGTGGTGTTCCCCAGGGCTCAGTGCTGGGTCCAGCCCTGTTCAATGTCTTCATCAATGACCTGGATGAAGGCATTGAGTGCACCCTTAGCGAGTTTGCAGGTGACACTAAGCTGGGTGGAAGTGTTGATCTGCTGGAGGGTAGGGAGGCTCTGCAAAGGGATCTGAACAGACTGGACCACTGGGTTGAGATCAACAGCATGAGGTTTAACAAGGCCAGATGCTAGGTCCTGCACTTGGGGCACAACAGCCCTATGCAGACTAGGATAAGTCTGTCTAGAAAGCTGCCTGGGGGAGAAGGACCTGAGAGTGTTGGTTGACAGCCGACAGAACATGAGCCAGCAGTGTGCCCAGGTAGCCAAGAAAGCCAA
>WAAB01013863.1:58206-106393 GCA_013389865.1 Piaya cayana
GGAAAGGGTCATTAGGCACTGGAATATGCTGCCCAGGGAGGTGGTTGATTCGACTTCCCTGGAGGTGTTTAAGTTACGAGTGGACGAGGTCCTGAGGTACATGGTTTAGTGTTTTGTGGGAGTGGTTGGACTCGATGATCCGATGGGTCTCTTCCAACCCGGTGATTCTGTGATTCTGTGATATTCACTGATCAATATATTTAAATACCACTTATATAATGAGTTTTTAATTTGTCTGAGCACACTTAAATATTTTCTCCACCTGATCAAAGGGAATGGTAGATAAAGCTGTCCATTCAGAAGTATCTGAGACCCCTGTACAGGATTAGCAGATATGCAAAATGTATTTGTTTTACCATAGACTGCAAAACACAGAGTGGAATAGCAAAAAAGGCTCAAACTCTTGAATACTATGTAAGATCAAATTTTACTTAACTTCTTAAAACAAGAAAGGTAACAAATGAGTAGTAGTGATTAGCTATACATTAACAATAACAGCTTTAAAGGCAACGTGTCTAATCATTACTATAAGAGAATAAATGTAGTAACTAGGAACGACACATCACCAACTGTGATGATCATCATCCAGATCCACAGTTACTGGTAAGCCCCTGCTACAGTGAGGATTTGGAGAGACTGCTCTGGACAATTGGGAGGTACTACACAGTGCATGCACTCCAAAGTCACTGCACGAGGATCCAGCTTTATATTGCTAAATGAACAACTTACACTATTCTAAAAACATGGAATGTTCATTCTCAGCTGCTCCATTAGCCCCTCCCTTGGAGCCTGCCCATGGCCCAGAAAGGGACATCAAAGGAGTGGCTAGATATTTCTTATCTTTAATCTAAGGGTTCTGTTGAGGTACAGCATTCCCGATGGCCCAAGGATTGTTGTTCTTCACATCCTGTATATGCTGGAGGTTTTTTTTTTAATACATGTTTATGTGTATGTGTATGTGTATGTCCATGCTGGTACAATTAATGTGGCACAGCCAAGTTTTACTGATGATGTGACTATGATGCATTTTCTCAGACTCAATGCATTACAAAAATAGCAAAGCACAATTCTACTGATAATAGCAGCATGAGAAGTTACAGATTAAATAGCACACATGGCCACGCGATATGAATCATCCATGGGTCACCTGTTTGTTTTAGGCCTGTTGGTCAGACATTGTGATTAAATCCAGATTTCCTGAGTGATAGCTGAAACCACAAAGAGTATTCCAGAATATCTTAGTGGTAGCAATTATTTATACATGGGCACATAAACAGGCCTCCTTCTCCAATAACCACATTATGAAGACATATAAACCTCTTCCCTGCATGTTGACACACTTGTTTCTGTGCCTATATTCTAAACATCTGCAATCTAGAAATGAAATATATTCTTAGATATTTTATGTCAATGTTATAAATGAATATATTATTCTATCAATCTGAACACTATTCCTTGATAAAAGCCGTAGGTAACAACTCCATATCCTTCTGCTGTGTGTCTCCCACACAATTGCTTAGACATTGAGAAAGTTAATGTCAGAAGAGAATAACTTCTTTGAAAAACTTATCAGCCTGGCATAAATTAATGTATGTAATCTCAAAATAATTTTAGGAAAATTTAGAACCGAATATTTTAGTGAGAAATGGTGATAAATTCCACAAGCAGTAAGAAAAAGTTCTATCTGTAACTGATCATAAAACCAGTAATTGTCACAATCATAATATTGACACCATTAACAAAACATCTGGCTTTAGACCTTTCATAATACATCTATCTTCAGATTTTATAAGAGTTATAAGTAGTGTAATTTTCTTTCTTAACATCACAAATGTGTTAGCCCTTGGTAGGACACCATTAATTACAATTAGCGATATGATCTTTTCCTAGAACTGAGCCTGGATTGTCAAAGTCACAGATTATCACCTCAGAGCTAAGGACAGAAACCAGCATCCTTCTGCTGATATTGTCTATCAGCAATATTTTCCAGAGTCAAACTTTTTCTCACATTCTACTTCCATTTCAAAAATTTCTGATTTTCACATCTTTTAGCTATAGAAGATGCATGAATAAATAACAAAACCACCTTCCTCTGCAAAAAGAATTGGTAAGATATTGGAAATTGACTGACAGATAGACTTTGATGAAAGTTAAGAAAAGCTTCATGCAATTATGTGCCTGCACCAAACATATTACTAGATGAACTCCTTACATTATTAGGTAAGAATCAGAAATGAAGTTACAAAGAAAACTGTATTTCTTTTCAACAGGACTAAACTTTATGATGTCAATGATTTGACCATTTTGGAGTATAGTCTAAATCCATGAAGTCAATTTGAAACTTTCAGTGTTATCCTGAATGCATCCATAGAAATATTTTTTTCTGTGAAATTCAGAAACTAAAACTTTTAACAGAACCTACTTTTCAGCCACTGGCAAAAGACATACAAAACCACACTAACACAAATGTCTGGGACCATCGGATATTATATCATGTGAACTTGTAGAATTTGAATAAATACAAAAGATAATGAGGAGAGTATTTTGGAATGGAAAGCATCAGAAAAAATTAAGTGTGAAAGTCACTAAGGTATGAAGTTTATCAGGGGAAATCGTCATATATTTATGAAGAGGAAATTATACTTCACCGATTTGAGAACCTTCTGTGATGAAATGATCAACCCGATAGGTGAGAAGAAAGAAGTGTACTATTTATCTTGCTTATGACACTGTCTTCTATAACATCCTCATTGACAAACTGATAAAATACAGACTAAATAAATGGAGAATTAGTTAAATAGAAAAGTGGCTGAACTACCAGTTGTGTATTCTCCATTCTTCAAGATATTCAAAATATGGCTGGACACAGCCCTGAGGAGCTTTCTCAAGTTAACCCTGATTTTTACTGGGGCCTTGAAGTAGATGAATCTCCAGAAGTCCTTTCCAATACCAATGACATTGTGATTCTGTGATATGCATAAGCATTAGGTGTTTTTTTCTGTAGACAACCATGAAAAAATACATAATTTTGATACCGCTTGATCACTTAAGTCATCTTCTATGGCTTTCACTATACAGTTTATTGCCTTATACAATGTGAATGCTTCTTTCTATGAAATAACCTATTTTTTTATTTCCTTGGTATCTATTCAAGCAAACAAATTGCTTCATAAAAATTTCTATGCTTATGCAACTTGAGCATGTACATTTTTATAAAAAGTAAACATGAAATAAGACAACCATATGTCATGTAGTATCATCTTCAGACTTAAGAAGTTGAATATCTTCTTCTTTTTACAAGTCTCTGAAAACTGCATAAGGAGACTTGATGTGTAGTTCGCATATGTTATATTATTAGGGAAACAGTAAGACCTAGTCTTTAGAATTAACTACTACACCATCTCTGATCTTCAGAGACTATAACTATAAACAGTAAGACCTAGTTTTTAGAGTTAACTACTACACCATCTCTGATCTCCAGAGACTATGACTATTAACCTTACCACAGCTAATTGTTAGAGTTAAGGAGTTTAAAAGTATGTCCAAAGTCATTAACTGAAGAAAAAAGACAATAATAAAATTATCTTAGCTAACTGATGTTTTAATAGAAGCCTTAATAGAAGCCTCTACCTGTAAGTAGTATAAAATTAAATACTCTTAAATACACCATTTATTAGAAAAATAATTGCTTACTAGAGTGGCTGGAATTTTGAGATACGTAGCACAAAATATAGTATTACAGCACCCTGCATAGAATCAACAAATAAGGGACCTGACAGCATGTAATGAAGAAACTGACATCACCATGTGTAAATACACTTTGCATTATATGTTGAAGTCATGTTTTAAAGAAGTTGTAAAGTTCTAAACAACTTGACTCTGACACTAGTTTAATAAACATTTTTCACAAGTTGAAACAAGACAGTATTTTATTAATTTACCTGCACCTATGGTAGTTTTTCTGTTCTAAACTAGCTGAAATGAAGCTATGAAATCTACGATTATAGCCAAACAAAGTGGGGGGGCATTTTTAGTTTGGTTGGATTCTTTCTGCAACTTCAACTGACAATATTAGTCTGGAAAATGAAAAAAAAAAAAACAAAAACCAAACCAACTTATCTTGACATAACAGAAATGATTCAATACTAACCAGGATCTCATCATGGTGAGAAGTATCTTCTTTGACAGGTAGATTAAAAGTATTGGTATTTTTTACATTTCATATCCTGATGTGTTTGAGAAGTAGAGGGAAAAAGAAAAGGAGAAATAGTATTTTCTCTGTCTAAAACCTAGAGCTGAATTTCATTGTACATCATTTCTTTCCATTGATTAGTGCCACAGAACTTTGGTATGCCATTAAATAATATTCAACTGCCATTGGAGAAGATGTTTTTCTATGGTCATTGAAATAATCACAAATCATAAACAAATTCAAGTTTGTAAAGCCTGAGACCTCCAAAATAAATGACTGGAGTCCTGAAGCTCAGGAGACCTTCAAAATTAAATCCTTGCAGTGTAATATTACAAGTAACAGTTCACAAAAGAAATAATTACACACATACACTTCTTTCTTCGTGTTTTTTTTTTTTTTTTAAACAGAAGTATTGTCAGAATTTAAGTCAGAGTAAAAGAAAATTCAGGAGACCCATCTTGGACTTTCTACAATTTTTCCTGCATGCTAGGATTATGATCCAGCAAGGATCATATAGCATTGCTGCTATATTCTTTCTATCCTTTATTTCACATGAGTAACATCACAGAGGCAAATCCCTCATAGTAATGGGGATCGCCTTGGGCCATTTATAAGTTGTCCAGCCCACCAGGATTGTCTTGTGAAATTAAGTATCTCAGAAACTCATGTGCATGCATTAAAATCAATTTTATTATAATAATTCATGACATGATAGAGGTTCACTGGTGGGTGGGGATAAGATACTTTTTGCAAAAATATATCTTAGGCAGCATGTAATCAAGCAGCAAGTGTAGAGAGAAGAAATATGCAGATAGAGAATATCAAAACTCCAAATACAGAAACATACTAATAGCTAGAATATAGCACGTATAACACAAAGATCTTACTTAATGGCTTCTCCGCTGGGGGGAAGATAAGATCCAGCCCATCAACTGAAAATTTCAATGAAATCTTCCCTAAAAACTTACCCCTTTGTTTTGCATTTTCATAATAGCTTACACTTTTAGGGCAGAATTTGGGTGCAGCTTCTTCCACTTCTGACTGGTGAAAAAAGCTCTCACTTCAAATTTACAGGTAACTGTGTATGCTCAGTAGGAGTTGTTTTGGAGCAGCTTCCCTCAGAAACATGAAGGGTGCAAATAGGCATACCAGCAGGTGCGTTAATTACATTATAATGACATTATAGCAAACAAAGTTCAGGTAAGTTGTATGTTTACATCCTTGCTGCCCAAGCAGCAATAGCCATTCATTTTCTTCCTGACATTTTCTCTTTGCAATTTGGACACAGAGAATTACTGCATCACTTGAAAACTTGCCATTTCTATCAGCAAGGCAGAACATACAGTTTGTATAGAAAGGCCACTTCCAAGGCAATGAGTGTCTTTGTTATGAGCAGTATTACACCTGTGCCAAACACAGCTGAAATTGGTCTAGAATATCCCAACATCCTAACCATAAAAAGGGAGCGGGGGGCAGGCTTTTGGAGGAACTTGGGGTTCTCATTCCCCGCATGCATTGTTGTTCTTCCACAAATACTAGAGACAGACTGGAAATTATGCAATATGTTCTCACAATAACTTGCTGGAACTACAATGTTCATAATGAAAATACCCATATTATATAAAACTTATTGAAGTCATACACTGAATATGAACTCTTTATGACTCAGCCTTCCAGATCATTATCACAGAACTATGTAGGGGAAATTATCCCACAATCCATGAATCCATATAATGAACTCCTTTGTTGTTTTGAGCAGCCTAGACTTTCAGTCAATCTATCTAATCCCTGCAGCTATTTTTCTCTTTTTCGTATTCTACCTTACTCAGCAAATTTGTTCAAGGTCGTCTACTGAACATTGCTTTCATTGAAGATGGTGATATTTTCCCCTTTCCAGAAAGATTTCATATATTGCATTTCCCTCATTTAACTCTCTGACAGCCACATACACAGAGAATTTTAAAGACTGATTAAACTGTGAATACATCAAACAGTGCTATTGAGGCACTCAAGTGCTCCAAAAATCAAAGTTGCTGTTACTACAGTAATCAATAGTACAAAACATATACCATACTACACAGTTATTCCTGTGTCAACAGAATAAATCCTGTTTAGGTGCATCAAGATGTACTTATCCTATATGTTAGCATAAATACATAAACCCCACTGTACTAGACAAACTAACTAACTTTTCATTTAAGTAGAAGAAATATAATCATCCACCTGTCTCAAACTAATATTGAATACTTTTTTTGTGCTTTCAGGGAAACAGACAACCAAACTATACAAACAACCTACTGATCGTCAAGAAGTCAAAATGTTCAGAAATGTCCTGAAAAAGTAGGTGTTGAGCATCAACAAAGGAGACCATTAGACCAAAGGACAACATTAGCACAATTTGAATGTACCACTCACCAAAGAAGTGTTCTCTTGCCAGTCCTGTAATGAGGAAACTAAGGAATCATCAGGGAACCCAAAAAAAGGAAAACTGACAGACTCTGAACCTGACAGAGTCCTCCAAGACCACATAATGAACAGCTGCCCAGCTTATCTTGTGGATTGTGATCACAGAATATCACAGAATCANCTGTGATGTATCTCCCACAGAATGGGGAAGTCATGAAATCCATAAAACTGCATTTATTTGTGATTGAAGTGTTTTGTTTCTAAAATCTTCATACTATTTTACCTTAAAAAGCAAGGTGAAAGTGTGACAAGGATTCATGACATGTATCCCACCATAAGTCTAAAGTATCCATGGGCAATTTACAATTGCACTCTAGCGTTCAACTTTTTTTTTTTAATATAGAGTGGACGTTCTCTTCTGTAAAACTCATTACTCAGGTAAAATTTTAGCATCCACAAACAAATTTCAGAATGTGAAGTAAGGGTTTTCTTCTAAGCACCTGAATAACTTTAATAAGCATAATTTCCTCATATGAATAGAAGAAAATCTGTAGTGCTACATCTTGCCAGTTTCACCCTGTGTTGCCAACAATGACTAAATCATTTCCTGCTATAAAGAAACTTGCTGGACAAGATTCAAAATATTTAATGAAAGTGAACAATATTAGGTCTTGATCCCCAAGGTGAAATAGATCCTACTTAAATTCCCTAGTCATGCTAGAGATCATCATGATCATCACAGAATCACGGAATGGTAGGGGTAGGGAGGGACCTCTGGAGATCATCTAGTCCAGCCTCTGCTCAAGTAGATTTACCTACCACCAGTTGTACAGGAACATGTTCAGGAAGGTTTTGAATACCTCCAGAAAAGGAAGCTCCACAACATCCCTGAACAGTTTATTCCAATGCTCCATCACCCTCAAGGTAAAGAAGCTTTTCTTGATGTTCAGTTGGATCTTCCTGTGATCTAGTTTGTAGCTTTGCCCCTTGTCTTTCCACCAAGCACCCTCAAAAATAGTCTGGTCCCATTCTCTTGACATCTTTCTGTGCATTTCACCACGTAACACAATGAACTTCATACCATTTAATTGTTTTCTTTTATATGCACTTGGTTTAAGAGCTGAGGATGCAAAAATTGCTATTTAAGCCATGTCAGATAAAGAATGGGCCTCAGGACTTTCACTGTTTTAATTATTATATAACCAATAATGTTCTTCCAGATTTATTACTGTAAAAGCAAACTTTACAACACCATTTCACTCTTTCAGAATCTCCCATTTTTAGCACAAAATATCAAGGGCAGCAGAGAAGTGTAAAGGGAATAGTTAAAGACAATCCAAGACACCTTCTTCTAATCTTTTTGCCTAGTAAAATGCTCATACTTGGACAGGAATTGTGCTACGGCAACTGACATCATGGAAGAGGATCACCTACTTAAGAGGCAGCTCCTTTTATTTAAATATAAGCCTTCTCATTTACCAGTAGGTGGGGTCAAGTCCTGGCAGATGATCTGTTTAGATGCTTAGCAATCACACCTTTATACAGATAAATCACTACTGCAGAGATATGGTCTTTACATTTTGCAATGTTACTTTGTTGCCTCTTTTTAAATCAAGGAGAGTGCCATGTGATCAATACAGTGATATTTTTATTCTAATCATGTCATTTATTCATAAAACTACAGATGTTAGTCTTGTAGAAGAATGATTTGTAATTTTTTTAATATATGATAAAATGGGGTGAAATAATTTCATCCTTCTTGAGAAGCTGTAGAACTGCCACAAATATTACATGAATATAATTATAAATACATGTTCTTATCTATGCTTTGTTTGAAAGCTGTATGGTTTAGTTAGTGGAAGTTGTTGGATGAGGTCATTTTCTTACAGCATTACTCTGTCACTAGTAATCTAATTTCACTCTTTGACAACGTGTCCTGATTTATCCTAGTTGCCTATTACCAAATGCTATCTTATAAATGGCACCATGTGATATTAAAAAGAGTTGAGATATTTTTTGTTTGCATACAAAAACCTTCAAGATTAAAGGAAATTAATTCAGAGAAAAACAGTCTTGTGGATGCTCAAACTCATTTGCATCACCTTTTGAAATACACTTAATGTGTAATTTTAGATAAAAGTTGACATTACTGGCAGGAGTTCCTAGAAACCTCCAGAAGCAGTTGGCACGGGGAATCTAGATTTAACAAAAGCAAACCCAAACCAAATAAGCAAATGAATAATCCCATTAAAAACTTGTTCAATTAGGAAGAGTTAGTAACTTCCCTTCCCTGTTCCCTCCCACATTTAGAAGTTCAGTGTATAGATAGCTGCTTAGGATATAAAATTCATCCTTTCTAGTCCCATCAGTGTTAAAGGAAGTTCAGAAAGTCACTTCACTTTCTGCAAACTTTGTATATGACCTTTCCAAATAATCACAGAATCACTGAATGGTTGACACTGGTAGAGCCTTGGAAGGCTGTCTGGTCCAAACCCCCTGCTCAAGGAGGACAACATAAATCCTCTTGCCCAGTACCATATCTACATGGCTTTTGAATATCTCCAAGGATGGAGAATACACACTGTCTCTGGGAATCTTATTTCAGTGTTCCATCATCATCAGAGTTAAAATGCATTTCATTATGTTAAAATCTTTGAAAACAATACACATTTAAAATTTTTCACTAGTTTACTTTGATAAAGATGTGAAAAATAGTTCAAGTACTCAGCTTAGACACTTCTGGAAGCTTTTTTTCCCTGAAGAGAGGAAAAGTAAATCAGGATTATTTTTGTAACTCTTGTATCAACGTGTGAAATTGCCTTTTAGATCTCTTAATGTTGTTCAAAATTTGATATACTAAAGTAATGTGAGTAAGGTGAAGAATCTAGCATCAATTTACAGTAAGAATGAATGATGTCAACCTGTCAGTCTTGTCAATGAAAACATGTACAAAACAAAGAAAAAAGTTTGAAGGCATCTAGGTATTCCAATAAAAATATTAACAAGTTTCCTCCTCCACCATAGATTCATCAGATTGCTGAAGTGGTGTGAGGTTTTATGCTCATCATTTATTTTAGATAATAACTACATTCTCAAAGAAACCAGTGAGAAATCTTAGCTTAAAAACATTACTCAGCTCACCTAACAGCACTTTACACTGACAATGTAATATTTGCAGTACTATTTCAGAAATACAAAATATCAGCTTCTTCCTCAGATTATAAAGTCATGTAAGGAAAAAATTTTAAAAAGAACTACAAGGGGTGGGTCAGGGGAAGACTTTTTTCAGCATTAAGATAGCTATTATGAAAATACTGGAAATTGCTTCTTCAAGGGAAACTTTCCTGGAGTTTTGTGCAGGAAGAAGGAGTAATAGATTCCACAGAAGAAACCAGTTAATGATACTGTACTTCATGTCAGCAACGTATTTCATAATTTCTTAATTAAAGTGATAATTGCACTCAAATTATACACAAACTCTTTAATTTTCCTGAAATGTTCGGTTATACCACAGTTATATTTAACAACTTTTTGTGAGGTAACATGAAATATTAGTACATATATTGATATTAGTAAATGCGTCATATATGTGACAAAAGAGATCATCACAAACAGGAATAGCCATGGCACAGATCATGTCAGAACTATTGCACAAAACCTCTCCACATCAGCATAATATATTATAATATTGAAGGTCTGCTGTTTCTAGAAAAGTTGGTGATGAGAGCAAAGAGCATAACTTGTCTCCTGTTGCAGGTTCTCCCTTTCTCATTTATTAAATTACATAAAAGCTAATACCTTGTGTTGTACTTTTATGAAAGCTATGTTAAATGGATGTGGTATGAATATGTTATAGAAAGTAGCCATTTACAGAAAACAGTGAAAACAGATTTAATGTAGAGCTCAGCACCTCTATTAACACTCCAACAAAGGTAGATAACCCACAATGAAATAAGCACTGTTGAACATAATGGCCACTTACTCAAAGAAGAGGTAAAACCTTCTGATCCTATCCTATTGTAACCTAAATGTTGTTTTCAGATGCAACAAAATCATGATTATTAAAAATTTCACAAGCTCTTAGACTTTATTTAAAATTAGAGAATAAGGGAGAGAAAGCCATAAACTGGATGAACTAATTTACTGCACCTTAAACAATAATAGAAAAATTTTGAAAGCTCTTAGATAAAATAGAAACCAAAGTTAAATGGAGCCATAATAATTTCTTCTTCGCTGATGTCAAGAACAATTAAATACAAGAATTAGCATCTTGGTTTGACCACTGTTCAGAACTGCTATGCGATATTTATATTTTAGGTGTATACATACCCCTAAAAGGCAAAAATATGAGTGGTCAGATACCTAAAACTTACCTACAAATCTTAAACCACTCAAGGTGCCTGATCTATTTTTGCTGTACCTAATATAACACTATGGGAGCTAATATAACTAATTGGACCTTCATAGCTGACACCTACCTTTTATACAGTAGAATATGACCAGATCACTTGCTTAGGATATAAGACATCCTGACTAAAAAAATCCCTAAACTTATTTAGATTGATAAATATCCCATCTGTACTGCAGGAGAAGAGACAAAACTGAGATCAAGAAAAGCATGACTTGGGGGCCCTCTCCATGCTTCCTTGACAGGAAGAATGTACTAGATAGTATAATATTTACAAGAACAAAAACTTCAGTAGCAAGAGGGAACAATATTACTGAATTTACTGTTTCAGTCATTTGCCTGGAAAATAGAATTCTTGGATATGAATCTTGTTCCAGGACTAAGAAACAATGCATCTATTGCTTAAAATGAGCTATTGCAACCTAAGTTCAGATTTAATTAAAAAAAAAAAAAAAAAAAAAAAAAAAAAAAGAGGCTTGAACTGCCTGTCAAAACAGTGCTTAACTTCTCAATATTTTGTTTTGAGCAAAGTTCAGTAGAAGTTGTAGGGAACAATAAAAAAGGAAAAGTATGTCTTTGGATTGTGTCTACAGAGCTAATGAATTCTTAGAATAAAATGAGATGTCATAAAGTGTTTCTTTGGGGGAATGACCAGTTGCATTCTGGGGGACATAAATTTAGTATACAATATCTCCTGTGACTGAATGGTACTTGTATAACATCTTCGTTAATCACATGTGGTTTATGTTAATGCGTTCTTATATAATATATGTGTATGCAAATTTTAGCCATCCATATAAATCTAAAACATTTGATGTAAGTATGAAGATATTTTTCACTCCCTTTAAGGAAAGCTCTGTCATATGTTGAAATTTTCACTCTTATTTTAAATTCTCAACATTTTGAAGATGAAAATACTGAGAAAAAATTTTAAAAGTTTCAGTTCAGAAATATGCTACAGCAGATATACTTCAGTTTTTATATATCTTAGAATTTGCAAATATTGTGGAACAGAAATCAGGTCTTTTTAATTCAACACATACTGCAATGTTGAACACAAGGTTATCCAATACTGTTGTTTATATCTATAAATTCTTTTTTCTTAATTAAGAAAGATCATGAAATAATGTCCTGGTATTAACAATCATTTAATTATACTGCAAATGTAGAAAAACCTCAACAGGAGAGATGAAGGAACTCCTTCCTATTAACATTGTAGCTGAGCCCTATACTTGAGGAGGAGCTCAGTTTAAATATCCACTGAGTGATCCCAGATTGAAGCTAAATTGAGAGCTGTTTGGAAGAGTAGTACTGCAAAATAACTTATGAATTTTGGTAGCAGTAAGCAAAACTTACTAGAAGTGAAATAGAGCTTGATGCTTCAGCTCTGACGTGCAAGTCATGTCAAGTAACCTTCTCTTGTTATTGATCCATTAGTTAGTAATGCAAAGCTCTATAGAAGACATCAAAAATTTAACCGCACAATTTACATCAGCATAACCAATATGAGGTGGTTTTAACATTTAACTGTGAAGTGTGTAATGATAACTTGAGCACTTTCCTCAACACAAACAGAGCAGGAGATGTCATTATAAGAAAGCTTCCTAAATATCTTTACTGGTTTTTTTTTTAATGAGTAAGAGGTATTACTCTGCTCTATGGTGAAATGCTGCATATAAATGTTCCCTAAAAAGAGGAAAACTCTCATTTCTCATTTAATAACTTCAGTGAATTGTGTTTGACTTGGTTTTCAAAAGAAAAATTGCTCTTCAAAAAAGAAAAAAAATTCTCCTCTCGTCTAACAAAGAATCACAAATGGATTAATCTCTTTATCTTTTCTACTAGTTTTCCTAGCTTATTTGTCTATCTGCTCTACTGAAAAGAAATTGATCTAATTGATTACTGAATATTTATGTGCAGCCATCCTGTTCTTACAAGATGACTGGCATCCCTACAGGACAGTATAGGATTCGTTTAACTAAATTTAGACTTCTATAATGTACATCTCCATATTCAGGTTAGTTCCCCCAGGCTTCTGTTGTACTGACTGAAAAGCAATTGGCTCTTTTAAAATAAAATTCACCTCATCCTAAAAATAGGTCAGATAAATTTCTCCTTAGAAAAGTCTTTTTCTATTAATTAATTATAAAGGAAGTCTGAGTGATTAATTCATATTAAGACATTTAGGCCATATATATCTGGTGTCTGGTTCAGTTACCTAAACATAGATATCTGGCAACTTTTAAGATGACCTAGGTTATCCAAGGGCACATGGGCAAGATGGGAAAGTATAACACACAGTTCATGAGAGAAGCTAGCCCTCCTAAAGTGGGAGCTAGAAGCCAGGCAAGGTTCAATAAGGAATCTTACATGAACTGCTTAAGGAAATTCATCAAGTCCTGTGGGAATTTTCAGTTCCGGATTCAATTCCTACACTGGAGTATGTATAGTATATGAGGAGTAATCATTCTGCTAAAACTAATTTGGTTGAATATACTTTATCAACTATATCGTTTTTCAGACTACAGGTTGGATGGGGACTTGGGCAGCCTGATCTAGTGGGACATTACAGGAGTGTTGGAACTAGATGATCTGTAAGTTCCCTTCCAACCCAAACTATTCTATGATTCTATGATTCTATGATTCTGTGATTCTGTGATTCTATGATTCTGTGATTCTACCACTACAATCCCTGATAAGGAGAGCCTCTTCAGATTTTATGTAGGCTCCCTTTAAGTACTATAAGGTTGCTGTAAGGTCTCCCTGGAACCTTCTCTTCCCTAGGCTAAACAAGCCCTACCCTCTCAGCCAGACTTTGTATGGGAGGTGCTCCAGCCATCTGACCATCTTTGTGGTCTTTCTCTGAATTTGCTCTATCAGATTCATGTCCTTCCTGTGCTGAGGATGCCAGAACTCAACATAGCACTCCAAGTGAGTCATCATGAGAGCATAACAGAGGGCCAGAATCACCTCCTTTAAACCCTTTGAAGCAGCCCAGGATACAGCTGACTTTCTGGACTGCAAGCACATATTGCTGGCTCATGTTGAGCTTCTCATCCATCAACAACCCCAAGTCCTTCTCCTCAAGGATACTCACAATCCATTTGCTGTCCAGCTTGTTTTTTTGCTTGAGATTGTCACAGTCCAGGACCTTGCAACTGGCCTTGATGAATCTCATGAGGTTCACTAGAAATATACACATATATGAAATATGTCTGGAAAATTCTACCAATTTTAAGTAGGTTGTTCATTGTTAACACATTCACATACTGGAACAGTAGACATAAGATCTTCAATTTCACTTGTAAATTAGAACCTCTTTAGGAAAGGTCATCAGATATGCCCCAGTTGAAGCATAAACTGCAAATCACATTTATTAATGAGTGACACTCAGGCAATTAAGAAAGGGCAAATACAGGTGAAGAAAAGAAAGTAAGTGACTTGATTGAATACTGAAAACTATGTCAAGAATTATTTAATTAGCTAGGTAAACATACTTAACTAATCAGGCTCTTCTTGCAGAGTTTATCTCCTTCTTACAACCTTCTACCTTCTATTCAGTCCTTGTTCTAGTTCTTGCTTTGTTTTTTCACATTCATTGTCTCCCATTTTGTCACTGCTTCTTACTTTACAACCATTTTCTCTTCCATTATTTTGCTGCTGAGAACTCCAATACACCTCTACAGTTCAGCTTTCTTGTTGTTTGTTTTTACTCTATCTTGCATTTCATTTTTATTCTCATATACTCTAAATCTTTTTACTCTAGCTTCACAATAACCTTTTGCTTTTTCTCCCTTTTTACTTGCAACTGAAGAATCCTCTTCATCATTTTTTTCAAAACATTTTCTTTTATACCTACATTCTTTCCAGGTTCATTTCAATTGTTCTTTACTAACACCTGATCTTAATTATTTGATCTTAATAGTCTGATTTTAATTGATGATACTGATTTGCAAATATGCAAATTTGCAAGTATAACTATGCAAATCCTTGGAAAAACAAAGGGCCTGAGAATCTGGAACCATACTACAGATTTATTATCAAAATACAGTTTTTCTTTGTTATACTGTTTCAATTAAACTTTCCATACATATTGATAAATAGTAATACAGTAAAATTTTCCATTGTTTTTGAAGCTAAGGATAAAATAATATTTATTCTTCGGATATCCTGATCTGATGACCTACAGTTTCCATTTCTGTTTTTAATAAACCAATATTTATTGTTTCTCCCTTTCCTTAACACACATCCATAGATTTGATTGAAAGAGTATATCCATTTAACTGAAGTTTTAGTAGCAGAAGAAAAATCTAAAATTAATGAAATAGCATGTGCTTTAAATATGAGCAGAATCTTCACTGATGAAAATTATGTTCTTTAATGACTCCTAGGTATTTCTTTGTGTGTAGAATACTAAATGCTGGCAATAGGGTACAATACTAAATCTACTTTTAACAGATAAGAATGTAGTGAAAATAACAGAAGAAACACCCCTTCTTAAATGACAAACAAGTTCATAGTTTCAATTGAATAGCTAGACAATTGCATTACCTCCTGTGGGTCTAATTGTGTTCAGAGTTAAGCTAACATCAATTTGACTTAGTTCCCAATGGGGTCAACAGAATTACTGCAATAATAAACTGAACAAAACAAAATAATTATATTTCTTTGGATTATTAATGCATTTATTTTTAACAAAACATGTTGTAATGAGTTTTTCTCTGATATTCTTACACATATTTTCATCCTTTTTATTTCTAAAATATTAAGATTAAATTCCCTGTCCTGACTTGAAGTTGAAGGAAGAGTCTCTGGTGTTCAGTGTTGTGTCCATTACAGATGTTATGTTCAATTTCAGCTTCGCCTCAAAAAAGACAAGTCCAGGTTGCATAAATATTGAACTGCAGCTTATCAGGTTTTCAAAAATGCTTTAAAAAACCCAAGTTCCTTCTGTTTCCCCTGTACAATTATTCTAAAACAGTATTGTTTTATTTTATATTTTTCAACTACTCTGTTCTCACAGATATCATTTAACTGGAAAACATTACTGAAAGCTTCATAGAGAATGCGTTCTTTACAAAGGGTAGAAATAGAACAGAGAAGTATTGACCTATTGTCCAGTCTCAAAAACAGATGATTTACACATGGTCCTGTATATTGAAAAATGTTATAAAAATGCTTTCTCTGCATACCGTCAGATATCAGACTGTATTAATTATTGTCTTTCAAATCTGAAAATAATTAAAATGTGAATTTTGAGTATTGAACATGTTTATTTAAAAAATAGACTTTCCCACAAGCAAACCCACTTTTAATTGCAGGTAATTTACCTACATAAGTCTGATATGTGTCTTAACGCTTATTTGTAGTCTTTCTAGTATTAAAAGAAAAGGGCAGTTATGCCTCTGTGTTTCTTTAGAATGCAATGAGGTTAGATGTTTATTTTTTAAATTTTTGCAGGATAAGTTTTTGAATAATTAGCTTTTGAGAGGCCTAGAGGGTCCATAAATGTGAATGGCATTTAAAAGAAAAATATGTTTCCATTTACATTTGTTGTGTTTGACCCCAAACACTATTGTATTTGATAAAGTTATATTAGAGAGAAAATTGGTTGTTTCTATAGCTGCTATGTTTCCTGAGTTATACTCTGTAAGAAATACTGTGATATCGTTTTATACCAAAAAGATTGTTTTAATGAGGATATAGTCATGCAGGATAGTGTATTAGCATTAAATGCATGACATAGGATCAATTTTATTAAACAAACTAAAAGAGAAAAAAACTTAGCCCCCTAAGACAATCAATAAACTTAACCTAAGATACCTATATTTATTTTTGGTATGAGTATGAGCATCCAGAAGACTAAACATCAATATATGAATCTGATAAAGAAAATACTCCAGTACCTTGAGAAGAAAAAAATATTAATTCCTGTATGTTTACAGAGAAAGGGCATTTTCATTGTCTGCATACCAAATGATTCAGATATTCATTCATTGTCTATTTGAAACATTTCTCATAATATTTGAAAATAAGCTTGGTTCTCTCTGAAAAAAAGTTATTCAAAACCCCTGACAGGGATAAATCTTGGTGCTGCATTGTATTTATATTGTAAATAATTTTCTTTTTATCTGTAAAAAGATGAAATATGTGTTCTTTCTTTCTTTCTTTCTTTCTTTCTTTCTTTCTTTCTTTCTTTCTTTCTTTCTTTCTTTCTTTCTTTCTTTCTTTCTTTCTTTTTTTCTTTCTTTCTTTCTTTCTTTCTTTCTTTCTTTCTTTCTTTCTTTCTTTCTTTCTTTCTTTCTTTCTTTCTTTCTTTCTTTCTTTCTTTCTTTCTTTCTTTCTTTCTTTCTTTCTTTCTTTCTTTCTTTCTTTTCATGTGTGCATGTATATAAATTCCAAGCTCCCATCATTTTGTGTCTTGGTAAAGGACACTCTCAAAATTCTATAAATAAGTATTGTTGTTATTAAAATGTAAATTCTCCTAGCTAAACTGTATGATGGCATTTACAGCAAAAGAAATCTTTTTAACATTTAAAATATTCTTGTACATGTATGCTTTTAATTAATGCGTCAAGTCATCGTGTTTTAGCCACAAGCTTAGTATTCATATATCTGCAGGAGAGACAGCATAAAGAAGCACTGATTTTAACTATAACCTTTTGACACCATTGCAATATAAATATTAAGGGTTAAAGTTCTAATTTCTCTATGACAGGCATGAAGTATGGCAGCAAAACCCCAAGGTTTTCTACATCCTTCAGATGCCTGGAAGTTATGTGCTTCTAAATTCACAGTGCACAGGAGAAGAGAAAAATCTGATACAGAGATATTCTACTGTGAAGAAAGGGAAGGAAGTGAATTCGTGTTCCTTGCAAAAGAAAAAAGTGCTGTTTTCTCCTTTGAAGACTTGAAGAGAACAGGAATATTTTGAAAGAACATTCTGCTGCTGTTGCAGATAATTCTCAGCTTATTCTTTTTGTATGTGAGAGGCACACTGAAAGCAGTTCTGCCTTGGAAGCCTGGCAGTATCAACAGTAACTCAGTATCCTGAGGGCAAATCTCTCCAAAATTGTGGTTGATCATAAGAGTCCACTTAGCCCTAAACAGAAAGTATAATACTTAATCATCATATTTTTTTCTCTCCCTTTCCTCTTTCGGATGATATTTTATTTTGTTACAACCAAAAAGCATTGAAAGATCAAAAATTTTGCCTGTTGTTTTCACATTCCCAAACCTATTTGATTTTCATTCTGGTTTTCTGCAAAAGTCCAGTGACATAAAAATGAAATCTTCAAATTTCCGTTGTACAGTAACTAAAATAATACAGGCAATGAATCCCAGGTATTTAGATGTATTTATCCCATTGGATATTCTAGAAGAAAAACTAGTAATAGCCAATATCTGACTTTTTTTTTTGGTGTGATATTTAACTTTGCTAATCAGACTTCTTTAACATTGTAACCAAAAAGATAAATCTCTCATTGTGCTTCCTTCTGGTGTACTGTCACCGGAGTAAATACCTGCTACTCTCCAGAACAAAGAAAAATTAGTGATTGTCATAGATTTTTTTTTCTGTTTTTTTTTTGTTGAATAAAATAGTCTCACCCATCTTTATTAAGATAAATTTTACTGGAAAAAAATAATGCTAATACTTCCAATTTCTGGTAAAAACTGTTAAATGATTGCTTTAAGTGTCTTGGTCTTTCTCAGAGATTAGAGGTCATTATCCTTTTATTACTGAATACCAGAATAATGACTTTTTAATGCAAAGATACATATGAACTATATAGCAATAATATCATTTTTTTCTGTTTCTCTGTTTCTGAAGGAGAAAGAAAGAAATTTAAGCCATTGACCTAATTCTTTTCAGAATTCTTTTCTTTATTTCTTGTGTCATCTCTGTTAAAATTAACATGCAGTGAATAACTTGTGTCAATATTTTCTTTATTTTTTTTAGTAGATGTTCCTTGTAAACAATTGTAGTATGAAGAATGGACTTTAAAAACACTGTAAAGTGACAATAGACTTAAGCTATCTGCTACACCAACAGTTTAGAAATGCAATGAACTATCCAGCCAAAAAAATACTGTACAGTTATTGGCATACTAATCTATACAGCACAATTTTACCATTTTTACCTGAAGAAAAGATTTCTTCTCTTCAATAACTGAGTAGTTTGTCTTCTTGCTTCTCCTGGTTTCTTTGAAGATACACGTGGAAAAACCTGAGAGCAGCAGAGTGGTTCACTTCCCTGAGAATTTCTAGCATCAGCTTCCATCTTGCTTCTTGATATTCACTCTTGACTGCCAGACAGAACAGATGCAGTTTGATATATTTAAATTTTATAATCAGAACTATTTTTCTCTGCACATATTTCTTAATTGATATCATTGACAAAAAAAAGTAAATAAACTCCAATTTTTGCAGTTGACCAAAATGTTATGAAGTTTCATTGATAAGAAATATTAAATATCCAATATGTTTTGATATTGGCTTCTAATGGGTATAATTTTATAAAATATTTCATAAAGTTTTACTGAGATTTAGATAGTTATTTTCTTGCAGTTATTCTTTAGGAAAGAGTCATTCCTTGGAGTTATTATCAGGGTACTACATCACCTTCTTTATCATAAAAGAATTCCTCACCTCTAGAATTGTTTTCCTATGATGTTTAGCTTCAATGTAACTAATCTCTTAAAACCTATGCAGATAGGAAACTTATTAATCAGACAGTATACCCTACATCAAATACTGTAGCTTTAAGGGTGACCTTATTAAATCCATTTTATGATCAAAAAATGTTAGTAAATGCTGCTGACTTAGATAGGGGGTGTATATTTATATTGGATAGGATGTGGCATTGAGTAGCAGAATGTTAATTCAATCTATACCTTTTGTCTGCTGTTTAGCATCCCAAAACATTGATGCATGTGAATGAATTCTGCAAGCATGATTTTTTTTTATTACATTTCAACAGGAAATAGCTGAGCTTCTTCATAAACCTTCTGCCTGTTGACAGGATTCACATTAAAAAAATAAAGAAAAACATGGAAAAGTTCAGTTGAATTTAAATTGCTTCCATTCAGATTTGGTTTACCCTGATTGTACAACCTGTAACAAAGAACTTTACCAAACAGTTTGAATCTTGACATTTATAATCTGGATCAGTGCTGTTCATACACATAGATACACAGCAGCTTTTCCTTTCATGATTCAGGAAGAATCGAAATTGCAATTACTTGTCCAAGGGCCTGGAAAAAAGCTTCTTTTAGAAAATTACTTTAAAAGTGTTTACATTCATAGGAAAAATAATGCTTTCTTAGTTAGGGATTACAGTTACCATAGTAACCTTTTATTACATTCTATACTCACACATGCATACACGCGCGCGCACACACACACACACACTTTCTCTCTCCCTTGTAAATTTAAAGATGCATAGAATTTGCAGGTACATCATCAAACAGAATCCTTTACCCCTGATTCCACATTGCAATTTGCCTTCTTGACACATGAATTTTAGTTCTGGAATACTCTATAATGTTTATGGGCCTAAAATAAACTATTCTCACCGTTATGAGAAAAGACTTTCCACCTTTTTCTGTCAAACACAAAGCTGTTTGACGATTAAGGACAGTAACAGTAGATTAGATGTCAATGTTTCTTTACATTTTCAAAGCAACAAGCAGAGATATCATTGCAAATAGGAATGAAACATAAAGCTATTAAGAAACATAAGCTGGAAATATTAATTTGTCCGTTAAAATGTTCAGTCTTATTTTGTAAATAACTAACATGAAAATGATAATTCTTCTGTGGCTGGAACCAAATCAAATTGAATTAAGGACGCACATAATTTAAAACAAACAAACAAACTAACTAACTAACAAAACAGAACAAAACACCAAACACAAAACCCCAATTTTAAAACTAATTAGAAATCATAGAACAAAAGATGTCATAAACTCTTTCGTACAATGCAAAGAAGCATAGTGCAATTTTGCTTGAATGAATGCAAATATCTGTCTTTACAAGCCAAATGCATGCTGAAATTCATCCTACAATCTAGGAACTCCAATCATGCAGTGTAGGAAACATAACAGAAACTTAACAGGTGCATCACACCTCCTTTTTCATCATTTATGCCAATCCTAGTAAAATATAGTGTAACTTCTGTAAACACAGCCCTGTACATACAAATTTTCTCAATCAAGTCAATGGAAAGTTAAGAAAGATGCCATAGATATGAAACATAACATTCAACACACTGCATAAAAATAAATAGGAGAAAAGCTGTACTTTTATAAGAGGTGCTATATGCATACAGGAGACAAAATAAAAACAGGAGTTCCTGTGATAAGGGAGATCTATATCTATGTATCTATGTATATCAACTCAATCAACTGATGCCTCATCTGATATATTTTTTTGTTAAAGTAATATGCCTGAACAAATTGCACCAATAAAGGTTCAAATAGGTAACTCCTCTAAATCTGGAGGCAATAAAAAGCGTTATTCTGTACAAGGTCATTGGATCTTTACATACACTCTGACAAGCTGAACTGTTAGTGCATTTTGGACTTGTTTGGCTGCCAAGATCAAAGGATCATTGTCATCAAGCTGGTTTAGCTCAAGAGCCATAGGATGTATTGGAGAGGCTGTGCAGAGGTTTCAGTCTGGTGTTAAAGGAATGTTTCCTTAAAGAGAAGTGTCTCAATTGGTAAGATATTCTTAGAGTGGCACTTACTTTTGTAGTATCCTGTCCCTTTCAGAGAAAAAAATAATTAGAAAATAATAGGTATGAGAACCATTCCCCCAAGTCAGTTTCCAGACAAGTAGGAGAGTGAAAATCAGTCAACTTTACTAACAAGATTCAACAATATTTCAAGAAAACATGATCACATCTAAAATCCTACACATAGGGACAGCTGCAGGTACTCCCTTTTGAAGTTGATAACAAACTCTATGAATCAAACAAAGCCACTTATGGAAAAAACACTTCTGCTGAGTCAAAAAAATTGACAATTAAAAGCAAAGGAAAAAACCCCACCTTTTGAATATTTTTTTCTACACATAACCTAGAGAGTCCTATCACTCACTACCTCCCCTCCCTTCACTCCTGTTGCTGAGCAGCAACAACCTCGGTGCTCGGCAGCGGGGTTTCACCCAAACCATCACATCTGTGTTGCTTGTATTCCATTGGAGTATTCTGCTGTCAGAGTCTCCAGGAAGCACAGAGTTGAATCTGGACATGCAACAAGTTATGTAATGGTGGATAGTAAAAGAAATGTAACTGCATGTCTCTTCTCCTGTACTCAATAGTCATTTTGTTTGTACTATTTTCAGTGATGATATGGTGCATGGAAACACAAAAAGAGGATTTTGCAATCACTTTTTGCTTCTCTTCTACATTTACAAGAAGTAAACATGAATGCTAGAAAGGCTATTAAAGTCAATTTATCATTTAGTAATTCTGTCTCTGACTGAGGTGCATTATTCGATATCCAAGTTAAATATGTTTGTTAGCAGCTTGGACATTCACAGACCTTCAGCTATCATGGTGATGAAGACAAGATGAAAGAGAGATTGCTGTTTCAAGCCAAATATATTGATTTATGGTAATAATTTGTAGTGGAAATCAGCACACCACTATGTATTTCCTTCTCTTGAACTTGCATGTATTTATACAATACATTATTTAGCCTTTTTAAAAAGACGTGCATTTGATTTCACCCAAGTCAGTTTCATGAAAAACAAGTTGCTATTAAATTTTCAGGTATTATTACAGGTATCTATTTTTCCTATCAAGTTGTTATTTCTGTTTTAGTTGAAGCCTTTATATGCCATTTGATTTCTTCCATATTGAGCTCCTGTTATGGGAAAACCACTTCACAAAAAGCTGCAATGCTACATTCTTGTGGCACCTCTAGTACCTCTTAAAACCCTATAACAGCACAACTGTCTTCAGATGCATCAGTCTCTAGTCTCCTTTTCCTGTGTTTCTCCTTTTTCATCTATGTTAACACAGTACCATCTCTGCTCCTATTGTCTGCTTACAAATTGTGTGAGACAGGGCCCGTGTTTTTCTTGATAAATGTTCATAGTGATTGCAACCCATAGATCACTTCTTTTACAGGGCCATTAGAAATCTATCACAAATTAATCTTCACAATATGGTTAATATACATGTACAACAGATCAGATAATGAGGTTACTTAACAAATCATCAGTTTTACTTGTGGTTAGCGGTGGGCTTTACCACACTTTGACTTCAGTGTAACTCCACAAATGTAGCATTGACAAATTATCTAGCTGAGCTTGTTTTTCTCAGAAAAAGGGTAATATTTTCACTAATGCATTCAAGTTCTTGTGCCTACAGATCTTTCCAGAAGAGGGAATGAGGGACCAAGAAGGACAACAGCATCTTGGGTATCGAGCTCCTGCATAAACATGACCCAATGAATTCTAAATTTATTTGTCTTAAAGTCAGCCTGAATCTCATCCATATACATTGCTGTTATGTTCAAAAGATAAGAGAGAGAGAAAGAGAGAGAGATAACAAAGTTAATGCTAACCTTAAGAAAATTATTCACCTAAATAAGGCACTTCAGTTATGTGTATCAATGTAGGTCCAACTGACAAATGGAAATAGTGTGAGTTTTAGAAGGAAAGGGCAAAAGAATTCTGTTTCCTCCTTATTCTTATGTTCAGAAGTCTTTCTGTGTGCTCCCTCACTGATATTGAAGAGCATACCATGTCTTCCATGAGAAAAAAAGATGGACATTCATATCGTAAATCAATCTAAACTGAGATGGTGTGGCTCAGGTTCCCTTGCCAGTATCCCATACATAGCTCAGTAACAAGATTCACTTCCTCTTATCTCCACCTGAGATCTCCCCTTTTACTACAGTTATCCCTTTCCAAATAAACAACGCATTTCTGCTTTCCCTTGCTCGAATGTATGTGGTTTTCCTGACTTTATAATTTTATTGTTTATGAAAATTTTGCATTGATAAGTTCTACCTTAGTAAGGAATTATGCTATGATATTAATTTCCTTTTATATCTGTAATGTTTCTTCTTTCTGCCATTTACTGTTTAGTTTTCTTGTTAGTGTAGCTATAGGTCAGGATTAGCTCTCTGAACACATACAATACCACTGCAGGGATGTCCAAGTCAAGCAGAGAATATTATAGAAGAATGAACTTCAGCAATCATGTTGCTTTTACCTTTCATTACTGTGTCAATCATTCCTGTTTTAAATTCTAGCACCTTCAGTGAGGTTTTTACTTCACTCTGTAGCGCTGGCAGCATGGTATCCCAGCATACATACTAGCACATGTGATACATCCGCAATTGCTTCTTGTGGTCCAGGTCAATCCTCTCTATAAATCTTTTATCTTATTTTATTACATGATAGATACAAGAGCATACACGATTTTCAATACAGTATGGTTTTATTTTTCTGTTGCTACTGATTTTCACAGTGCTGTACTAATAGGAACTCAGCCTGAAGCAATTTGTTTCCTTTAAGTCAGATCTCAAAAATATATTTAAGAAACACTGTTGCTTGTGTAGAGGTGAATTCTGTTGTACATAACAGAGGTTAAAGTTACAGTGATGGATTAGATTCAGATTCAGACATCCAATTATCCCTGTATGCAAGTGTTCACATCTGGTCTAGGCGTCATTTTCATCAAAGAAAACCTCAGATTTCATTCAGTTGCCTGATTAAATGGTTAGTACTATGCTTGAAACCAATGCATGTCCAAAACATTTGCATGGGTTTGGCAGGAACTGCAGGAGACTTTTGCCTCTCTGGAATGCTTCAGTTTGAAGTTGGTAGAATATTTTGTTCAATTAATCTTAAAATAGATATATTTGTTCTGCAGAATCATTTTTCATTGTCCACTGACTGGACATACTAGGAGCTATATTTAATTGTCAAGCATATATGTCTAATATTATTTAAGATTTTCCAGATTATTAAGCCCCAAGATGCTACTTAGGTAAAGCAGAATAATCTATGATATCATCCAGCTCTAAAAAGATATTTCATATATCCCAGGAAGCTCATTATGTTCAGACAACAAATTTCCTCTTAGTGGTAGCTTAGTCATTTAGCTCAGGTATCCACCCTTACCTATATATGTGTATACTCATTTGTGGACCACAACTCAGTTTGAGATGTTAATATATGTAGTCCATACCTACAGTGACTCTAATACTATAGTCACTCTCAAAACAGTATAAGAGCTATAGACTGGCTGCCAAATTTACCTGTAAAAAAACCCCAACTATGTAAAGTCAAAATGATAGCACTTTTGCTCATGAGTGGAGTGGCATGGTATAATACTTTATTCCCCTTTGTCTTCCACTCTACTCTAGCTAGAGCAGTAGACTTAGTTCCCTAACATTCACTGTACTCATTCAGCTCCTTCTCACTGTCCCTCCTTTGATAACAGGAACAAAGCACGCCTCTTACTTTCTCATCCTTTCAGTAGTTTTGTATTCAGCTCTCTCTGCACAGTTGAAAATCCTGAGACACTCTTGCAGCTAAATATTTATTGTAATAGAATTGATAATGAAAAGGCATGGAGGAAAAACTGAGCATTTTATAATGATTTTTGAAAAGAAAATTTAGAATTCATTGTTTTCTTCAATAACCTACAGGTTTTAAAGTTTATACTTACATAAAATTTATCAAATGTCAATTCAAAAAATGTAGTAAAAAGAAAAAATTTAATTGGTTAACTGGTGATGTGATTGACATCTCAAATGAACATTACATTCCTTTAGTTTCTTCAGATAAGCATGTTAGATATATTTGCAGTAATTACCTGAAAACCTTGTTGGTTTATAAAAATGTACAAGCTATCACATATTACAGGCATTTTTTTAAATAAAAAGAGAAAGAAAAAAATCCAGAATTCAAAGCTACAACATAGTTCTCTGCAGTTAAATATTCTGTAAGAAAAACTAGTAGAGGTTTTGTTTCTACTGTTTGTTTGTATATTTTGTAAAAATTACTCACTTTTTGATTAAATAAATAAATTTCTTTGAATATATTCACAGTAAATAGAATGTCATTATTTGCTGAGCTGCATTGAATGAAATATTCTGAAATGTAAGTACCTCTCAGTATTTATAAGAACTTGGCCTTTAATGAGCAATTCTAATATATTCAAAAATAGGTTTTGGTGAAGAAAAAAATTCAAAAGAACAAAATAAAATGCCAAGGTTACATAATTTTTCTTTTATTACAGAATCACAGAATGGTGGGAGTTGGAAGAGATCTTTGGAGATCATCTAGTCCAACCCCTCTACTAAAGCAGCTTCCCCTAAAGCAAGTTGCACAGGGAAGTGTCAAAGTGGGGTTTGAATAGCTCCAGGGAAGGAGACTTCACAACCTCCCTGCACAGACTATTTGAGTACTCTGCTATCCCCACTGTGAAGAAGTTTTCCTTGCATTCATAGAATCATAGAATGGTTTAGGTTTGAAAGGACCTTAAAGATCAGTCAGATCCACACCCTCCTGCCATGGGAAGTACATGTTCTACTTGGTTAGGCTGCTTAAAGCCTCATCCAACCTGGCCTTCAACTCCTCCAGCCATAGGGTTTCACTGAATTCTCCGAGCAAGCTATTCCACTGCCTCACCAGCCACACAATAAAAAATTGCTTCCTAATATCTTATCTAAATCTACCTTTTAAACTTAAAACTGTTTCACATCATCCCAACATTACACTCTTTAATAAAGACCCTTCCGCATCTTCCCTGTCATGCTCTTTTAAGGCTGCTCTAAGGTCTCCCAGAAATCTACTCTTCTCTAGTCTGAACAAACCCAACTCTTGCAACCTGTCTGTTTATTCCCCATGCTAATTGTGTTTGCATAGAGGTACTATGCAAGTTGGATCTCAAATGAAGCTGTCTTACTGGCTTGATATCCTTTGAGTTTCTCCTCAGGTGCTCTCCTGGTAATCTGTGTTCCTTCTCTAGGCTCTGGGCATCTACTGCTGACAGCGGCACCAAAATGGTAGGAGTGGGATGGATTGACCTTCCTCTCTCCTGGCAACCTCTGTTTAAAGCCCTTTTCACCAGGTGAGCCTATGACCAAAAGTGCTCTTCTCCTCTGAATGATGGACCCCATCATCCCCTTAGCAGAGTAGGTTTCTCAAAGCAAATCCCATGGTCCATGTAGCCAAACACTGGCTGCGGCACCAATCCATCAGTCATATGTTGATTTGCTAGACTTGACTGGCCTTTTAAATTATTTCCTTATAATTACTGTGTAAAAACTTATGCTTCATGGTAGAGCCAAGAAGTATGCATTCTTTTATGTGATTCACAATTTTTATCAGTAGTTGTTTTGTTAAATGTCTTTATTATTGAATTAGGTGTTTTCAGCAGTAAAAAGTATTCAAATTGAATGATGATAAATATCGAGAGTTTTGAAAAAGAAGAATTATCAAAACTTATGTCTTGATTGGCTGATTTGTTCTTTTTAAGGGAGAAAATGCAGTATTCAGCTGGATGAAAATGAAAGTTCTTAGTTACTTCTTAGAATCTTATTTTGTGAAAAATAAGGTGTCAAAGGCGGTATGAAGACTCTTGAAGTATTTGTTTTTGAATGTCATCATACCTCTACAGCTTACAGTAGTCTTTCTGCAGTCTGTTGGATTGAAAACAAATGATTTAAGTGAAAAGATATCTGCTGTCAAGTGATATCTCATGAAATGACTGTTTCATATTTTAGAGTTAATTATAGTAATCAAAACTCTGTGGATAAAAGAAAATTTTAGAAATATACATACACTCATGCTTTGAAAAAACTCTCCATTTTGATTCTGAAAGATTTGTGAGGGGATTGACTAAAAGTTTGAACACACAGGAAGCTAAACAGATAATATCTGAAATGAATTGCAGCATATTCTTCCATACTTTGTTGCAGAAAGGCAAAATTTACACTATTTGCCTCTAGCTTAGGGATATTTTTTTTCCCATTTTGCTTCAGTTTGATTATTCCTCTGAAGAATTTCTTTCCAGGTTTTTGAAATATGGTTCTCAGGTAGTGTTTCTGAATTGTGTTCTCCAGAAGGAAAACTGAAATGTACAAGTGTCCTGAGAAAGCTTAGTTATTTGCAGTGTTGAAACAATAACAAATATGTATCTTATACATTATATCATTTATATTTCAAAATAGGTAATGATTATTGAACTTGCAAATATGATAAATGAAACTTCCTTACCTATTAAATTATTCCTGGTGGCAAAGCAATACAAATTATGAAGAAAATATTGCAGTCTAAAAGCTTCAGGTGTCAGTATTCATTGAACAGATGTACAACAAATCCTTGACTGTGAAATATTTAGAAAGTTTTATTAACACCCACTATTGAATACAGTAACCACTACCATGTCAACATCATAAATCAATCTCTTAAGATGTTAATAGCTCTTTTGTTTACCCTCCAGCCATCTGGAATATTTAGCAGACTTGAATACTCAAAGCAAGAACGCTGGATGCTCAGTTACTACCATCCCTTTCAGCTAGGCAGGTTTTATAACACAGCTATTAGCATGATTTTTTTCCAACTGTAGTGGCATGGTCTGTCTAGAACATATCAAATATTTAGAAAATCCATCCTTTCTCATTAGTTTTGCATTAAAACGTAGTTCATTTAGACAATTAAATTGCACATAACATTAACGTTGTAAAGTATGCTGGAGATGACTGCATTTATTGGGGAATTCTACCTCACAGACAGAAATGTAACACTAGTGGCAAATGCCATTCTGTTGTTATTTTAGTTAGTTATAAGGTGGGAATGAGGCAGTAAAAGCAAACATTCAGGAAGACAGAAGAAATATTTATGCAAGTCTGAGAATGTCTTGGAGGTAATTTGCTTTAATTTGTGGAAGCACATACTACCTTCTTTGGACTTGCTACAAGGAATAAAGTAGTTGCATTCTTTAATCCTAGATCACAATACAAATGGAAATGCAACTCTCCTACAACTGTGAAAAAAAATTATAAGAAATACAAAGTGAAGGACTCTAAATGTAAAGATCACGTATGACCACTTCTGAATTATAGCAAGCAATGAATCCTTTCAACTTCCTTAATATAATCTGAATAAGAAAAAGTTTAGAAAGCACATTTATTACCTAATGCTTCATAAAAATATTTCTATTTAACATGTAATTATTTTTGTATAGTCAATAAACCAAAGTTTAAATAGGTTAATGAAAATGCTTATATTATGGCACAAGCAGAATAACTTAACTGATGATATCCATTGGATATTATAATGTTAAGAAAACAGAAGGGAAAATAGCAAATCTGAATTAAATTGGCCAGCTTTAACACTATTCCTCTATTACTTGTCCAAAAATTATAACTCGATTTCATCTGCATGTGTGCTGGGTAAATATGGGACCTCATTATTGTCTCCAACTCTGCTCTTCAACTCTTATGTAAAATTAATTGGATATTCCAGTGTAGTGGCAAAATACCCTAGCAACAAAATAAATTAAAAAATAAAAAGGTTTTCTTAAATAATTGAGACTACTTGAGGTAAATGCAAGAAAAATCAAGAGTTGAATGAATTTCACAATTTTTTTCATGTTTTAGGTAACAGAGCCTTGACAGGAACAACATTACTTGAGGGCCCACTTCCAGCATAAGGTTGGGCCAGAAGGTCCTCAGAGGTCCCTTCAAAACTAGACTTCTCTGTAATTTTCTGAAAGCAGATTTTTGTTTTGTTTTGAAATAATTTACATGCTTCCTCACATATTTAGGCATAAAAGCTCTACCAGTTCTTTATATGTGATTTTTTCCCTTGATATCTCTGTTTCTAATACTACTTTGTATGTTATTTCCAGCAACAGAGAAAAGCTCTTACTTCAACTTTAATGTCAGTTCTCAGAGGAATCACATATGACCCTCAAAAGACTTTGTGAGGAAGTCACTCGTTCCATCTAGTTCAAACAGACAGCAAGAGCAGAACATTACATGTGTTCCTGATGCCTTAACCAATCTTCCCATGGTCCTGATGTCTCTCTTGACAGCCATCAGACTTCTTGTTGTAACTTCATCACTGCTTACCTGAAAAAAATAATAATGCATAATAATCCAAGAGCTGTACCTGGGCAGGAAGCTGCCTCTTCATGTCTTTGACCTTGGTGCCGGGGAGACACAAGACTTCCCTAAGAAGTGGGTCTGTACTGCATATTTGGCCTCCTGTTCCCCTCGGGAAGAAGTCTCCTATAACAATGGCCCTTCTTTTTTTCTTCTTGGAAGTTGTTTTGATGCAGTTTTTGGGCTGCAGCCTTGGTGACACCCCTGGGCTAGGTAAACCATCATCACATTATTGTTTGATTCTACTTGCAGAGTCTTATACCTATGCAAGAGCACCTGGAAAGGTAGAATAGTCACAGAGGAGATGTCTGCTGCACTAGGCAAAAATTTTTCACTGTTCTCACCTATGCCCTCAAATCACTGTGTCCAGCCAGCTGGAGAAAGGATAGGGAATCCTCCACATCCTGTGGCCTGTATGCCTGTTGGGTCTGACCCAAGGAAGGCATGTCACGAGTCCAGTGACTCCTTTCTTCTCAACTACTCATCTCCTGCGAGAACTCTCATTAAGCAGAGAAGTTCCAATACCTGCACACACCTCCCACAGATGTATTCACTACTGCCATTAGGTACTAGTGTAACAGTAGTGCACCCTCTGAAGAAAAGTTAACCAATACACTTTTAATAAATATTGATATCATATTTTGTACATAAATTTTAGTCTGCCTGAAAGAGGGATGTCATATTCTTAAAGGAAGAAAAAACCTAGAATATTCTAACCCAATAAAATTGAAAACAGTATTATCTTGACATTTTAATGGAATTTGTTTACAGCTAGTGATACCATACATTTTAATATTCTTATCACAGTACTAAGGAATTTTTATTAACAAAGAACTCACTGATATACTTTTATGCATACTTAATTTAGAGTCATGTTGAAGTTTTTAGTGCAGTTATATCATAGTTTATCATTTTACTAAAAAATAATGTATATGAATAACATGGCACCATGAACTAAATGATAAAGAAATACTTGGTTTTTTCAGGGCAAAAGGGAAAACTGCTCTGTGTATAAGTGGTATTATTTATTAATGTAAATAATCCAGGAAATGTCTAATTCTCTTGAGTTAGAGGGGGTTAAGTTAATGAGATGTAATGGATTGAACTAGAAGTATCTTGAAGGTGTGTCAACATATTGAAAATGTCATTTTTATTTGTATATTTCAAGACTAATGTTCTGCTCAGCATTTAAGCATATTGAAAGCTGTTTCCAGCATGCAGGAAGTTTATTTGGAAAAATGCAGAATTACTATGATGTCAACTGTTCTGCATGGTTTTAATTTGAAATTATATAAAGTTTCATTTAAAAATAAAAAAAAACAAATAAGACATAGACAGGGTAAATAAATACTTTCTAAGAAAAATGGCAAAAGCTGGTCCCATGTAGATTACACCTTTCCTCCACTGTTAAAATAGTTGTTTAAAAAAAAGGTTTGTTTTTTCCATGTGGAGCAAACTGTCTTTGATCTTTGTGCAGGTAAGAAGTTGATGCTTTTAGGTTAGATTACAAGCCTATAGTTTCATATTGCAAGTCTGAGTATGATAAATCCTACCCCTATGTAAAGCAGCTGATTTAATTCTATCAAGAAGAATCCTGAATGAAAATAAATACTGTAATGCCAGATAGACATTAGTCATGTTCTCAGACACTATCTCAATATACTGTGCTAAGTGAAGTGGTCTGTTTAAAGCAAAGCATGGTTTTCAAGGCTTACAATTTTACCCTAATATTGTAATCATTCACATAGAAGTTTCATTGACTTAATACAGAATATTATCTATGCACAAGAAGAGGCTAAAAGACTTGGCACTTACTTTAATTGCACATACTGTTTTCTAATCAATATCTTCTAGTAATGCTATGAAGTATTTACAGTATTTTTACAATTAATCATATTTTTTGTTTGACAGTTCTATTTCTTCTGTTTGATAGTCGACATATTGTCTATCACTGCAAAGGACAATTAATGGGCAGCAAAATGCAATGAGCTTCCCAAGCTCCGTGGCCGGGTGGAGTCCGGAAAATCACAAAAGGTGGTGATGACTCTGTTGTGTTATGTTAATGAAGAAACTGAGGATGGGGGGCAGGAGAGGCAACCTAACAACATAATTATGTGGTTGGGTGGTGGCCAGTGACGACTTGTTACTAGGGCAGAAGCGACCAATCAATGTTTACCTCATGTTTGGCCTGCTTGGTCTATAAAAGCAATCAGTTAACCCAAAGTAAAGAGGCTTCATCTGAAATCATATTGATTTGTCGTGAGGTTCACTTGCATCTGCAGCCACAGACAATTGTTCAGTAATATAATACAGCAGAATCACAGAATCACTAGGTTGGAAAAGGCCCACAGGATCATGGAGCAGGCTATAACTAATGACAAATATGCTGTTCCAGAGGTAAAGCACTGACTACAGTCAATTCTATTATTATAAGTGTCATTTTCATGGCATATTCTGAGGAATAGTAACTTGCAATGACAGTTTTGTAGCTCTGAAACTTTTTTAATTCTATTTTTATTCCACTTATTAAATATTTTTGATGTACTGTGATTTTCTCTTGAAGCACAAAAAATATTACGCTGACAGGATGCTGTATATTTAGCCTCTGTGTTCAAACTCTTGTTTACAAAATGACTCTGGTAAACCACAGAATCCTGAAAATGCTATTGCATTTAATAGACCAGTGTGTCCTCCTGGGGAGCACTTGTCTCCTGGAACTACAGGCTCTCAGAGGATATTTGGCCACATCAGTGTGAATGTTGCTTAATTTCTGTAAGCCTCTCTTCTTGGAAATGACTGAGGGGTTTAGATATCCATTATTTTTCTGTTTTGTTTTGTTTTTTTTCTGAAAGGGCCATCATGACTCTGATACCTGACTACTTCAGAGGAGTAAAAAATCATTTTTACCTCTAGTTCAGAATGAAGCATGTAATTCACTGTGTGCAATATTAAGAATCTTCTTATGTCTTTAGTGGTTTCTGAGGTGACAGGTTTTTTAGGAAAGCAGCACTGGGACATCATGTACTGACAGAAGAGCAACAAACGGGCTTTTTCACAGCCCATAAAACTCCCTCAAAAGCATGGAAAGTGGTACTTTGCCTGTAAGACCATCCTGAGACCTGTAAAGTTTGAGTGGTATTGTTGTCAATATCTGTGCTAAATTTTGTCTACATTAGTTGCACAACAGTAATTACCTAAGGAATACATATAAAAACCAGGGACATATAGAAACCCAGCAGGATTCAATTTGACATGACAATCCTACACCAGTTTGGGAATCCTCTCTGATGAAGAATACCTAGAGCAGCAAAACTGGAAATGCCAGAGATTGTTATTTTTCTGACTCATAGACCAGCAAAGTGACTGAAATATTGTTCTTCACTGCAGTATTATCTAGGAATTTACATATATAATAAATAGAATTATTCAATTAATTCTTAAGTAACTAAAAATAAAATTTTTTTTTCAACATTTAATTAAATTAATTGTGAATGTAAGACTATAAAAGAGACACTAATTGAGAGTTTATAATTTTAAAATAATGAAACTTATTTATCCTGTATACTGTGTTATTGGTTGGTACACAAAGATAGTGAGATGCTACTAGTCTTAAATAATTAGAGATTCAAATAGCGCTCTGAACAAAACAGACTGAAATAGGTGGAAGATTATTTATTAAAAATGCATTTTTTTCACCTTTAACTGTGCAAATATATGTCCCAGTTTAGGAACAACTACCTCAGCCAGGTCAGTAGCTAAAACTGGACAAGAACAAAATGTATTTTACAAGACGGTTGATACTGTTGTGAAGAACTAAAAGATAACATACACATTCTAAGTCCAGAGAAGTGCAACAAAGCTGGTGAAGGGCTTGGAGTACAAGCCTTATGAGAGGCTGTCACATCCTGGACTCATGAGCCACACATTCATGTTCAGGAATGACTGAGAGTGGGTGGGCTTTTTTATCTGTGCTGTGATCCAGAGGCCAATAAGATAACTCCCAGGGCAAAAATAAACAACAACATTTATTCTGGCTCCGGCAAACATAAAAACACTAAAATACTCAGGTGCACACCTGAGACATAGGGGTGCAACTTCCCAAAGTTATGGAAACGAATCCAAACCCATTGAGAGTGCAATCAGATCCCTGAAACACAACCCAAGTCGCTTGGATACAATTCAAGTGACAAGAGCAAATAGCCTCAAGTTGCACCAAGGGAAGTTCAGATTAGACATCAGGAAAAAAAATCTTCACAGAAAAGGTCATCAGGCACTGATACAGGCTGCCCGGGTTGGTGGTTGTCACCAACCTTGGAGGTATTTACAAGACAGGCAAAGTAGGTGCTCAAGTTTACTTGATGGAGGTCACGGCCACCTATAATAACTCCAAATCTCTTTCCCTCCAAAACTGTGAGGTCTTCTTTAGGCTGCTTTTAGGGAACGTCCTGGGGATGTTCCGAACCCCCATCAGAATTACATGAGTGTTCAATGTATCAAAAATATGCATGCCAAAGACTCTTCACATTCCAGTACAATTTAAGTTACTGACAGCCTATGCTAATACTTCTGGATTTTTTATATATTTTTTTCTTATTCAGAATCTTCTAATAGTTTCATTATCCTACACATATTAAGAAGCATTCTGTAAGTTTATATTAATTATTAAAAGATTATTGGGTTTGGGTTTTTTTACAAAGGTATTTCTCATGGGGAGATGTAATATTTCTTAGTTTATTTTATTATTAATTTTAGAAAAGAATGAACCTTTTTTCTTGGTGAATTAGGTCATAAAATATTTTACATTAACTTCAGCAGTCAGTTATCAAAGTCATTACGTACACAGACAGATACACAAACAATCACATGCCTTTAGAGAACAACTAGCTTAGTATTTTATCTTTTAAATCCTATCAAATATATTAAGATTAATTTGAATAAACAAATTACTCCAAAGANGGGTTGGTGGTTGTCACCAACCTTGGAGGTATTTACAAGACAGGCAAAGTAGGTGCTCAAGTTTACTTGATGGAGGTCACGGCCACCTATAATAACTCCAAATCTCTTTCCCTCCAAAACTGTGAGGTCTTCTTTAGGCTGCTTTTAGGGAACGTCCTGGGGATGTTCCGAACCCCCATCAGAATTACATGAGTGTTCAATGTATCAAAAATATGCATGCCAAAGACTCTTCACATTCCAGTACAATTTAAGTTACTGACAGCCTATGCTAATACTTCTGGATTTTTTATATATTTTTTTCTTATTCAGAATCTTCTAATAGTTTCATTATCCTACACATATTAAGAAGCATTCTGTAAGTTTATATTAATTATTAAAAGATTATTGGGTTTGGGTTTTTTTACAAAGGTATTTCTCATGGGGAGATGTAATATTTCTTAGTTTATTTTATTATTAATTTTAGAAAAGAATGAACCTTTTTTCTTGGTGAATTAGGTCATAAAATATTTTACATTAACTTCAGCAGTCAGTTATCAAAGTCATTACGTACACAGACAGATACACAAACAATCACATGCCTTTAGAGAACAACTAGCTTAGTATTTTATCTTTTAAATCCTATCAAATATATTAAGATTAATTTGAATAAACAAATTACTCCAAAGAGGTAAACTACTGTACACTTTTCTGGCCACATACATTGCTTAATAATAGGAAACATGGCAACTGTAATGGACTTTTGGCAACTTATCTGTTGCCTTCATCCTATAATGCCTGTCTTATAATGCCATCCTATAATCCCTTAAACTGTGTTAAAAAGACAGGTTAAACTGCCAGATATCTCAGGTGAGGCAATACCTGTACTCCAACATAATGAATGCTTCTCTTATAACATCAAGATATGCAGTGCAAATTTGTTGTTCTTTAACTAGGATAGTTGTAACAGGTAGCAAAAATGGGATTACAGGGTGTCAGATCAGGGAGACAAAACTCCTAAGTACCCAGTTCCAATCTGCAGCAATTGGATACTTAGATCACGAACATTTTTTTCATAACATGCCAAATTATAGTCAGCAACATTTTTGTAATTTTGGCCTTTCCTTCTGACTAGAAGCATAACTTAGTGCAATTGTTATAACAAATAACTTCACGAGAGATTTAAAAACTTTTAAATCTGTCCTCACAATAGCTGGAGGGGCAGTGGCTTGTGTGTAATGCAAATATCTGGAAAGCAGTAGATTAATTGGTAGAAAAAACCCTCTTGAGGGACAAAGGACAATAGTCAGGAGGAGGTAGAGGCAGAGGCAGAGTCAGAGGCAGAGGCAGAGGTAAAGAAAGAAGGAAGAACAGCCATAGACAGCAAGGAGCTCTGAGAATATATCTGAGGATTTTCAACTGAATCTTACCTTTTGCAACCACTCACTGCTGAATAAACTACAGGGATTAAAGATATGAAGAATAAAGAAAGTTTTATGGGGTAGGTTAGATCTGCAATTCTATACAGTTCTAAAAATATTAAACCTGATATATTACATACTAAGTAAAAGGAAGCTATGGAAACTATAACAGCAGAACTGACTGGTACCTATTAAGAGCATCACTGCACATAAATTTATGCAAATTATTCCAAAACTTTATGTTCTTGTTCAACCCACCTTTTTTTTTTTTTAGGTATTTCTGAGTTATGATAATAAAGATAGAATACTGACTTTTTTTTATAATAGCTTAATGAAAATCATGATAAATAATGGAAATTGGGATATTTAAGTTCATGAATATGTAGGAAGCCACTCCAACACACAGTGAGTTATAGCTGAAAGAACAATTTTTCACCAAAACTGCGGTACAGAAAGAAACAACTAGAAAAATTCTCACAAAACCTTTAATAAGGGCTTCTTTGTTGTTGCAAAACCAGATCCTCAAGGGTAACAAAGATATCCCTGCACAAGTAACTGAAATTATCTCTGTAAAATTGTTTGTCTGTTCAAATCTTTTCTGCCTATTAAATTGTCACATTATAATGAAAAAGCTACAAGGGGTATATCCTACTTAATATCCATCAGAATTAGAGCTGTTAATGCATTATCCTAGAAGGGCATTCCTGAACGTTCATTCTAGGGTGGTGGATAAAAGGAAAATCAAGAGACATTGGCTTGATTTTGTATATATCTCTCTCTCTCAAGGCCTCACCATCCACCCCATTTCAAATATTTCTGTATTTTGAGAGGAGGAAGCAAACCTGATCTAACAAAAAAAATATTGAAAAAATATTTCATGTTTTGAAATCACGGACTTCCATTAACAATATCTGCACTATAAGTAATCCCAGAGTAATATTTAGAAAATCAGACCTCAAAGCCGTATGTGTACTACTAAAATACCATGCCATACCTGGTCATTGTTTCACAGATATCAAAAGTTAGAGGTCACACACAACACATGGCAAAACCATGCTTTCTTTCTGAGAAGAAAGTTTAGTAAAATGGGTAAGATCAGTATTATGCCACTTTCCCCAGGTCCAGAGAATCAGCATAAGTCCTTTTTAATTTGCTAATACAGACCTAGTGTCCACATAGCCAGAGTGGTTTTATTTTACTATGTATGTCTAATTAAAGTGTGGTATAGACCTTGTTCATAAAGTTAATTTTCAGGTTACATTAAGCTAAGCTCAACTGGATTAATGATCCCCTGCACTCCTTTACTGTGCCATCAAGAGAAAGGGAAAAATAAGAAAGAATAATTCAGCCTATATAAGAATGTAATTGCTCTCTAAAGATAATTCACTGCCTTCATTGACTATAGAAACAGCCTAGAGACTTTTTCAAACTTCATTTATTGTCAATTTAAGCATCTCAACTGTCTGCTATTACACATGATGAATCAAATCACTGACAATAAGTTCTCTCATGTGCAACTATTAAAATGAACTTAAGTTTTCTTTATTTTCAGGTGATTCTATTGCTTGCAAAGACATCTCTGTGTTAAGTCTTGAAGCAGTTAAACTAGTAAAGTGTGCATTTTTGCTGAATCAGTTAATACAGTCTATGCTAATAAGCAGTCATTTCTTCTGGTGAATATTAACATTTGAATACAAATATTGGACAAATTAAGAGCAGGTAAAAATATATGAAGATCACATATACATTGTAAAGTTCAATTATGTGAAAATAAGAATTGAAAAAATGCAAGAAACTCTCCTGTTTGTGTGAAATACATAGCAGAACTCAAACTTCTAGTTTCATAAGGACTTTATCTTGTGCTGAAACATTTAAAAACCTATACTTTATCAAATGAGGAAAAAAAAAATCAAACAGCATTTTGTGTTGAGAAAGAAAGAAGTGTATCCTGTGAAGTTTTCCTGATGTTTCCTGGGCGCATTAACTGGCTGTAGGTCATAATACTTGAATAGAAGTTTGGACCAGCAGACCTTCAGAAGATCCTTCCAGCCTTAACCATTCTCTGATTATGTAATTAATTTCAAAACAGAGATCCACTTGGAACTGAATTTGGCAAGCAATTCCAAGACAAAAAAAGAAGACCTTCAAGTGCATCAGCAGCAAAAAGACGGCTAGGGAAAATGTGGCCTTACTGCTGAATGAAGTGGGTGACCTGTTGACAGGGAATACAGAAAAGGTGGAGTTACCAAGTGACTTCTTCAGTCTTTACCACTAAGGCAAACCCTCAGGAACCCTAGGCCCTGGAGGTAAGAGGCAGTCTGGAGAAAAGAAGACTTTCCATTAGTGAAAGAGGATTGAGTTAGAGATCCTTTAGGAAGGCTGGACATTCACAAATCCATGGGCCCTGATGGGATACACCAACAAGTGCTGACAGAGCTTGCAGATAGTATTGCTAAGTCATTCTCCATCATCTTTGAAAGGTCATTGAGAGCAGAAGTGATGCCTTAGGATGGGAGGAAAGCCAATGTCACTGCAGTCTTCAAAAAAAACCCTACAGGCCAGGTAACTTCACCTTAATTCCTGGAAGTGTGATGGAATACCTGATTCTGGAAGTCATCTCTAAACATCTGAAAGAAGAGAACAATATTGGGAAGGGTCAGCATGGACTCACTATGGGGAAATTATGCTTGTCTAATCTGACAGCCTTCTATGATGGTATGACTGGCTGCATAGATAAAGGGGAGTGCAGTGGATGTTGTCTAACTCAACATCAGCAAGGTTTTTGACGCTGTCTCCCATAATATCCTCATAGGTAAGCTTATGAAATCCTGCTTAAATAACTGGAAAGTGATTGACAAGTGGCTGGATGGTAGATGGGTTGTGATCTTACTGTTGGCCCACAGCCAGCGATGTACCCCAATGGTTCATAGTGGACCCAGTCTTGTTCAACATATCCCTCAATTACCCGGATGAAAGGACAGAGTGTACACGTAGGAAGTTTGCTGGTGAAACAAAAGTGAAAGGAGTGGTTGGTACACCAGAGGGCTGTGCTGCCATTCAGTGAGATCTGGACAGGCTAAAGAGCTGGGCAGAGAGGAACATAATGAAGTTCAACAAAGGCAAGTGTAGGTTTCTGCATCTAGGGAAGAACAACCCCATGTACCTGTACAGGTTGACTGACAGGAAAGCAACTCCTGCAGAGAAGGACTTAGGAGTCTCAGTGAACAAGTTAACCATGAGCCAGAAATGTGCCCCTGTGGCCAAAAAGGCAAAGGATGACCTGGAGTGTATCAAGAAGAATATGGCTAGCAGGTCAAGGAAGGTTATCCTCCCACTCTACTCTGCCCAAGTGAGGCCATACCTGGAGTGCTGTGTCCAGTCTGGTCTTGACAGTGTGACAGAGAAAAGGAACTACTGGAGAGAGCCCAGAAGGCAGCCATGAAGATGATAAAGGGATTGGAACATCTCTCTTATGAGGAAAGGATGAGACACGTGGGTCTGTTTAGCCTGAGAAGGCTTAGAGGGGATCTTACTGGTGTTTATAAACATCTAAAGGGTAGATGTCAAGATGATGGGGGTCAGAATCTATTCAGCCCAGAAACAGGACAATGGGCAATGACCACAAACTGGAACTCAGAAGTTCAATCTGTACATGAGGAAGAACTTCTTTAGTGAAGGTGAAAGAGTACTGGGAGAGGCTGTCTAGAGAGTCTGTGGAGTCTGCTTCTCTGAAGATATCCAAAATGCTCCTGAACACGTCTGTGCCACCTGATCTAGGTGAGTCTGCATTAGCAGGAAGGTTGGACTAAAGGATCTCTAGAGGTTCCATCTAACACCTAACATTCTGTGATCCTGTGAAAATTATTCTATGACTTTATCTATAGTTTATATATATACCACAGGATTAGTAATAAAAGCTATAGTTTCATAATCTGATTCTCATTTTGTTAAATTATTTCATGGCACAGTAAAATGGTGACATTTTTGAGGGCAAAAGGAAGATGATTCATTTTTAAAAAAAAATTATATTAAAAAGCTTGTATTTTAACATTGTTGAGTTGAAACACTTATTTCATCAATGACCAAAATAAAATGAGATAAATCACAAACTGCTAATGCTCAATATCTAATAAAACATACCTGGAAAATATCAAGCATTCAAGACAACATGGAATTAAAAAAAATAATAAACAGAAAAAGAGCAAAGTGGTTTTATATATTGCAACTTTAATTGCTCTACTAATTGTTCCTCCTAATTATTTTAGTTTTCAAATATGGAAATTTTAAGTAATCTTAATGCTAAGATATGTCTGTCGACCTGTGTTACACAGTAAAGTGTTGTTATCTCTAATCTATATATGCAACAATTCTCTAAAACCAGCACTTATGTGGAATACAAAAAAAAAAATTCTGTTTCAAGACTTCAGTTTTATTGGCTAGAACAGGCATTTCACTCCAGGTATACTGATTTTCAGATTGTAGTATATTCCATTTTGTTTTGTTTGACTGAAACTTTTTTACTTCATATAAGAGTAACATTTCAGTATTTATTAGAGCCAAATATTATCTACGTAAATATTACTCTCTATATGTAACTATATTTATATAAGTATTTATAAATATTTATATATGTTTTCTAGCCAGGGAATATTTTTATTGTTTATGAAGAATGGAACACTTTCAATGACAAAGTTCCTTGACTACTGATGATAAAAAATTCTTTGCTTCTCCAAAACTTCTCCTCACCAGGGAAGTCCTCCACTCACTCTTCTCATATGTGTCTTCTTGCTCTCCTCACTTTATATCATGGGATGTTATAATTTCTCTGATCCTATTTCATATTGTCATTACTATACCTGTGACCCACTTGAAATGTTCTCCAAAATTTACAGCATCTGTCAGCATTTGTAATCATTCACTGTAATAAGTCAACCTATCACTTTAGTACCTTCCTATGAATGAGCACCAGCAAGCTCTTCTAGGCTCTCTCCATATGTCCATAATAATAATTTTGCTTCTTGCCTCATGAAATGGTTATTAATTCATTCATAACCATTCATGGTTTATCAAAGTATTCAATATTTTTGCATGAAGAAAGGATTAGAACAGATGAGCAGGAATTAGAAATAATCATATCTTTCTGAATCATGACAGGGAAAAAGTACACCTTCAGTTTAATTTAAGAGAAAAAAGAGTTACAAGATCAAATGACTCAAAATTAAGATTAAACTCACAGTGTACATTTTAACCTGTAAAAGTCAGCCCAAGCTAATTAACTTGTTATAAAGAATTTCTCTCCAAATGAGATTTTGAAATTATGTGTTTTCTTCCCCTAAAGTGTGCTAATGGAAGTTCATCATTTGTGATATATGGTAAACAATGATTATAGTTGTCCTGTGAAAGAGTGTTCAAAATTAGACAGATGTTGCACAGTCTTGAAAAATATATTCTTAATTAATTTTCTTTGTGTTCCATGTTGTTGTGGTTTAGCCTCAGTCGGCTACAAAGAACCACACAGCCAGGTAAACCTCTCCTTGCTTCTCCACCGCAGGGAGACGGGGAGCAGAATCGAAAAACAAAGAAAGCAAAACTCATGGGTTGGCACAGAAACAGGACAGCAAAGGAAAAGAAAACCAATAACAATAAAAGAACATACTATGCAAAGGATACACAGCACATACCACTCATCACCCAGAAAACCAACACTCTGCATGCTCATGATCTAGAATACTGAGCTGTATTTCAAAGTTGTCCACTCAAACCTTGAACCAAGATATGGAATTGAGCCACAAACTGAGCCATGCAGGAAACTACCCTCCATATGTCATGGTATTGAGTATACCTTTGAACAGTTTGAGTCAGCAGCACCAGCAGTATCCTCTTCCATCTTCTTGTGAAAATTAACTTTATCCCAGGCTTCAGCAGAGTATCTTCAAGATAAACTTCCTAAACTAAATTAAAAAAAAAATCAACCAAACACAAACCAACTGTATTTCTCAGGCTCTATAATCTGTAGATTCACTACTGTGTTTTAAAAAGTCTGTAGGGACCAAAAGCAGACTGAAAAATAAACTAAGAAGTGACTCAGTTAAGTTATGTAATTCTATATTAGCCAAGTAACCTTGAAGAAGAAAATGATGCACAGATTTCCAATATCATGTGAGGAAATGTCACAGAAAATGTGAGGAAAGTTGTGAATTTCTGATTTAGTTACAGGCTCCTTAGCCAGAGACTACTATGATGTTTTTTAAAGGAGCAGAGAACAGAACTCAACTGAAGTACAATTACTTTGAACACATGGCAAATTTTTCATATATTTGTTATCTAAGATTTGATCTGGAATAATTCCTCAAGGAATGTTTTCTGTTACATTCTGTCTCACTATCAGTGATAAAGGCAAGGTACACAAAAGGACATGAGCCTGAGGACATTCCATGGCATCATACCTATATCAGTGGCCTGAGTATAGGCAGTGAAATCACAGCTCAAATTCATTCTCTGGTATTTATTAATTCCAGTGGGATTGGATTTACAGCTATTAGTGCAATAAGCAGAAGATATGTAAACCAGGTGACAGCAAGCTCTTCAAGAAGACTCTCTGAAGTTCCAGCCCCCTAAAGTTTTTTTTGATTCTTGACTTCTTTTGTTTAGAAATACTCTTAATACTGATGTCTGTCTCTGTCAGATATATCGTAAACTAAAAAAAATCTTTGTTTCTCTCTATTCATAATAAAAGATACACATTCAGATGTATAAATATCCATATTGATAAAGGTCTAAAGTCAGATGATGTGAAATCCATCCTCAGTGACATGAGTTAGGTAGCTTGACTCAAATATCAGGTATGTGAATTCTGGCTGGGTTTAGGTATCTTTAATTCTGCCAAACTGTTGGCAATTGTTGATTCAATGAATAGCAGGAAATTAATTTTATAGACAAAATAAAATTATCAATACTTTATGCCTAAAATATCCCATGTCAAAATTGCAAAATGTCCTTTTTTGAGCTTCCAAGTCCTTTTGGACTTTGCTATTAATGATATAGTCATCTAGAAGTTTAAAGCTGATCTTATATTTGGAGCCACTTGGCATCCACCCTACAGTACTCATGGTCTTAAAGTTATTTAATTCTTGGTTTCTCTTCTCAGCCACAGGTGAAGTTGTCCTGCAGATAACTTTCTATAATAATAATTTGATATGTCAATGCACATATTTCTTTCTAACAGAAACCAGAGTTGTGGTCTTCCAATGCAGACAAATCAGTGGACTACTGAATGGCACATGGAATCTTCACCTAAAATAACAATGCTCAAAACAGACTACTAGCTAGATTATCAGCTAACTCCAGAATATGTAAGACATGTGGTTTCATTTCAGAAACCTGGTTCTGCCAAACAGCCAGACACTGAGTTCATAGCTATGTATTGGTAGAGAAAGACTTAAAATATACTTTTCAGAGGGGGTCAATATTCTCTTGGGGTGACCAACATTCACAAAATACATGACAAATTCTCTGCAAGACCCAGATTGATCTGAATTCCCCAGAGTGTTAATGTCTTTCATGTAGAGCAGGGTCCAAAACAGCACACAGTATTTGAGGTGTGGCCTCACCAATACTGAGTGCAGGGAAACACTGACTTCCCTGCAAGAACTTACTTTCAGGCACCTGAATTCCATACAAAGGATCACTGGTAAAAGGATCTGGAAGATAAGGCTCACTATTTCTGTGTGAATATCTTAAGCACATGTCATAACGCTTGGAATAGTAAAACTTCTGCTGTAATCTGGTAAATAAGTATCTGACAAAGAGAATTCTATTTATCTATTATATACACCAAATACCCTTCCACTAAACATACACAAAACAGACACCTACAACTGGCCCTGTTAGTTTGAAAGATTTTAATTTCCCTCAGGCCCAACACAGTACCGTGCCTAACTACATCATCATGAGTCCAATGGCATGAGGTTTAAGAAGGCCAAATGCCGGGTCCTGCACTTGGGGCACAACAACCCTAAGCAGAGCTACAGACTAGGACAAGTCTGTCTAGAAAGCTGCCTGGAGGAGAAGGACCTGTGGGTGTTGGTTGACAGTAACCGAACATGAGCCAGCAGTGTGCCCAGGTGGCCAAGAAGGCCAATGGCATCCTGGCTTGTATCAGAAATGGTGTGAGCTGCAGGTCCAGGGAGGTTATTCTNTTCACCTTCCCTGGAGGTGTTTAAGGGACGGGTGGACGAGGTGCTGAGGGACATGGTTTAGTGTTTTGTGGGAGTGGTTGGACTCGATGATCCAGTGGGTCTCTTCCATCCTGGTGGTTTTATGATTCTATGATCATTAACTCATTGGCATTCAGTGACATTAGGGAGATATTTCTCTATGAATTATAATGAATGAGGAGAGCCTTAATGGAGTTTTACTGAATGGAAAAAAATAAGATTTATTTATTAATACTGCTCCTAGCTATCTATTTTATTAAAGATATTCTACAGCTATCTGTTGTTTATTATTTGCATATCTATTATTCTATATGCATGCTGAATTCAACTGCAAAATCTAATCTTTAAAAAATTATGCCTATTCACATTAATTAATACATAAGTATTCCCTTGCTCTCTTTTGATAGTTCAAAGTCAAGAACATCTTATTTTTTCTTTCAGATAATCTCACCATGATCCTGCCACTACAATTTTAATAAAACAATAGAAATTGAATTCCCGTATAAAAATATGAAGTGCAATAATGCTGTATGGTAGCTTTTGTAAAACTTAGAATACCTTACATTAAGGATGAGAAATTGAACTGTTCAATTTAAGGAATTATAAACTTCAAAATTTCAATTCTACCCTTGTTTTTATGATCTTAAGCCTTTATTGATGAGTGCACCCTTACCAAGTCTGCGGACGACACTAAGCTGGGAGGATGTGCCGATCTGCTGGATGGTAGGGAGGCTCTGCAAAGAGATCTGAACAGGCTGGACCACCAGGCTGACACCAGTGGCATGAGGTTTAACAAGGCCAAATGCCGGGTCGTGCACTTGGGGCACAACAACCCTATGCAGAGCTACAGACTAGAAGAAGTCTGTCTAGAAAGCTGCCTGGAGAACAGGTACCTGTGGGTGTTGGTTGACAGCCAACTGAACATGAACCAGCAGTGTGCCCAGGTGGCCAAGAAAGCCAATGGCATCCTGGCTTGTATCAGAAACGGTGTGACCAGCAGGTCCAAGGAGGTCATTCTCCCTCTTTACTCAGCACTGGTGAGACTGCTCCTTGAATACTGTTTTCAGTTCTTGGCTCCTTGCTACAAGGAAGTTGTTGAGGCTCTGGAGTGAGTCCAGAGAAGAGCAACAAAACTGATGAAGGGGCTGGAGAACAGGCCCTATGAGGAACGGCTGAGAGAGCTGGGGTTGTTTAGCCTGGAGAAGAGGAGTCTGAGAGGAGACCTCATTGCTCTCCACAACTACCTGAAAGGAGGTTGTAGAGAGGAGGGAGCTGTCCTCTTCTCCCAAGTGACAGGGGACAGGACAAGTTTGAATATGGTGTTATAGTTAATCATAGCCAGAAGCTAAGCCCCAAACAGCTGCTCACTGACTGCCCACCTTCGAAAGGAGGAAGAGAACAGCAAGGGCAAAAGTGAGAAAACTCATGGGCTATGGTAAAGAGTTAAATAGGTAAAACAAAAGGTGTGTGAGACAAGCAGAGCAAAATAAGCTGTTCATTCACTACTTCCCGATGACAAGCAGGTGTTCAAGGGAAACAGAGCTTCATCAAGCATAATGGTTACTTGGAAAGTCAAGCTCTGAACCCCTTCCTCATTGTTTGCCCAGCTTTCATTGCCAAGCGCAATATCATACGGTATAGGATATCCCTTTGGCCAGTTGGGGTCAGCTGCTCTAGCTGTATCATCTCCCAGTTTCTTACCCATGCCCAGCCTTCTCGCTGGCAGGACAACCTGAGGAACAAAAAAGTCCTTAATTCTGTGTAAGCACTGCTCAATAATAACTAAAACATGGGTCTGTGACACTGTTTTCATATCAAATCCAGAGTATAACACCATACAAATTATTGTGAAGAAAATTAACTCCATCCCAGCAGAAACAAGTGCATATACCCAGGAAAGCATGGAATGAAAAATGGTACAAATTTGAATAAGTATTTTCTAGTCAACCTACTCATAGAATTGCATAAAATACAGCCAGCGTGGCATGTTTCCAATGTTTAAGTTGAAAGATTGAATTAAAAGAGAGTTTACAAAGTCTCTCTATTAAAAGAGAGTGTTCAGTATATTCAAACACCAAAAGGAAATCAAACCTCACTTTAAGGATTTCAGAATTTGAATGGATGTTGGAGAAAAGTATGCCAGTCAGTTTAGTGGCATTCTCCAGAATCTCTTAACAGCACACATGGTAATCAAGTGTAATCACAATATGTTCAAATAAACACTGAAATCTGAATGTAAATTAGTTCTTGCCAAGGAAGAGTCATGAGTGAATCCCAGATATATGGGATTCAATTAATTGTTCCTTTAAGGAAGATGTTTTCCCGTTCTATTTTTCTAGTATTTTATATTGTTTTATTGTCATGACTTGTCAGCACATTAAAGTAAATATTTATTTTTGCAATAACATTCCATATACAGCTAAGCTTTAGATCACTAGCTATTCCCAGATTAACATTGTTACTGTAGAATATTCATGAACAGCAGCCAATCTGGAATGAGCAAAATTGCCATGAGTGAAGTGATGATCACAGTCTCTTCATCATTCTAAAAGCTCTGCTCTTGGAGCATTAAATATTGATGAGATTTTTATTGCCTTTATTCCCTGGGTATTCCTACACATTGGGTAATATTGATGAAGACAGAACACGCATGGTTATTTAAGTTATGCTGTCACTTGTGTGCTCACCACAGTGTAACAAACTGATAGATTAATAGACATTAATGGAACTTCACAGAACTGACACTTGAAGCCCAAATTTCTGAAATTCCAGCTAAAGGCGAAATGCAAAAAGTATCAACAAAGGTCAGCAAAAGCAAATGCAAGTCTTGCATCTGGAACGGAATAACAAGCTGGAACAAACTGCACAGAAAGTAGTTCTTTAGAAAAGAACTGCCAAGAAAATTTAATTGCAGAAAAGAGGACCAGCACATTCCTAGGCTATATTAGGAAGACTGTTCATAGTGAAGTTGAGAGAGGTGATTCTCCTCCATTGAGCATTGGTGAGGCCATATCAGGAGGGCTGGACTCAGCTATGGACTTCTCACTAATATAAAAACTTGACATATGAGAGTGAGTCCAGCAGAGAGCTTGGTGGCCTAAATTAAAGAGTGAAGCACTTGATGTACCAGTTGAGATTTGGAAAATCACACAGAATCACAAGATTGAAAAAGACCCACTGGATCGACAAGTCTAACCATTCCTATCAAACACTAAACCATGCCCCTCAGCACCTCATCCACCCGTCTTTTAAACAGCTCCAGGGAAGGTGAATCAACCACCTCCCTGGGCAGCCTGTTCCAGTGACCAATGACCCTTTCTGCGAAGAATTTTTTCCTAATGTCCAGCCTAAACCTCCCCTGGCAGAACTTGAGGCCATCCCCTCTTGTCCTGTCCCCTGTCACTTGGGAGAAGAGAACAGCTCCCTCCTCTCTACAACCTCCTTTCAGGTAGTTGTAGAGAGCAATGAGG
>WAAB01013863.1:115523-132376 GCA_013389865.1 Piaya cayana
TGACCAGCAGATTGAAGGAAGTGATTCTGCCCCTCTACACTGCTCTTGTGAGACCCCACCTGGAGTATTGTGACCAGTTCTGGAATCCCACGCATAAGGATATGGAACTATTGGAATGGACCTAGAGGAGGGCTACAAAGATGATCAGAGGGATGGAGCAGCTCTGCTCTGAGGACAGGCTGAGAGAGTTGGAATTGTTCAGCCTGGAGAAGAGAAGGCTTCAAGAAGACCTTTTAGCGGCCTTCCAGTACATAGAGGGGGCATACAATAAAGCTGGGGAGGGTCTTTCTACAAAGACCTGTAGTCATATGAAAAGGGGAAATGGCTTGAAATTGGAAGAGGGAAGATTTAGACTAGAAATGAGGAAGAAATTCATCCTGGTGAGGGTGTTGAGGCACTGGCACAAGTTGCCCGGGGAAGCTGTGGATGCTCCCTCCCTGGAAGTGTTCAAGACTAGGTTGGATGGAGCCTTATGCAGCCTGATATATTGGGAGGTGTCTCTGCCCATGGCAGCGGGGTTGGAACTAGATCATCTATAAGATCCTTTCTAAGCCAAACTATGATTCTTTAATTCCATGAAGTCTGATTTTTTTTATAATCACAGTAGAATGAAGCTTAAAACAAATTCTGAGAGCAAGAGATCAATGAGTTTTATTAGCCCAGTATACTGTGGCTTGACTACAAAAAGGAGAGAGAATTATGGGATTTTCTACAATATTTTAATGAGTCATAAAATTGTGGTTGTAGACTGACATATATATAATTAAGAAAACTAACTCTTCTAAATCAAGGCAGATATTACAGGAAAATTCCATTAGCAACCTACAAAAGGATGCAATATTTATATGCTCACACATAAAGAAAGAAAACAATTTGGCAAATTGTATTTGCATTTTGGTTTGTGTTCTGTTCTCAGAGTGAAATAAAGGTTGTAAAGAAGAAAGAAACTAAATCCTGTCTTGATTCAGCTTCTGTTTTTTCTGTTTATTCCTTGTTCACTTAAGTCACAAATAATTATTTTTTATATTATCACTTACCTCTTCAGTGTCTAGATCACAACTGCCCATTTTAACTTCTGAATATTCTTTTAGAAAAGCTGAAACCTTGCCTTTTTCAAGCTATTTGTCTCTGAAATGCATAATCTCTCTTTCCTGAAAACTGTTCATCTACTCTTCTGCCCCTTCTCCCTTCCATCAAAGTTGGGAAGTGGAGTTGGGGTGGGAAAGCATTAAATAATCATAAACTGTTTCAGAGTGCAAGGCTTATCTTACCTAACTCTAGCCATTTCCAGGGAGTCAGGTTGCATCTAGATGATCTTTCCAATGCAAACTATTCTATGATTCTATGAGTTTATAATTCTATGATCTCAGACTTAAGTTTGGTTTTGCGGTTTTATTTTCCTCATATAATCAATGGGGAGAAATAGATACCTAAAACATTGATTGATGTGTCAACTGTCAAAAGTAACTCTTGTAAAGTTAGGTTAACCATTTTTTCTATGTTGACTTTAAAAGGATTTTAAAATATAGTAGCTTTAGGTATCCAACATAATATGTAAGATTTACGTGAGGTGATTTAGAAGTGTTAAGTCATACTTTTGGTTTCAGCTATTATAGTCAGTAGAAAGTCAGTAGGATGTTACTGGGGAAGCAGAGTAAGAACAAATCATGGGATTGAAAAACCAAAATTTGTCACTGGCATATCAAGATAAGTGGTTTAGACCATGAACTAGTTTCATTTTTTATTTTATTTGAATTAATGAGATAATCAAATTGAAAAGCAATAAAGTCATTAACTCTGGAAAACAGCTGAGTTTGCATTTCCTTTTGTTTTGGGTTTTAGTGTTGTGTTTTTTGGTTTTCTTCATAAGAAATTATATTGAATGAATGATTAAAAAGAAGAAGAAATCCTGATGCTATCCATTTTCTCCTACAGGGCAATAAGAAATGCTGTGAGCAGAATCAATGCTTGGTTCATCTGAGAATTATTTACAGTAAGGACAATGCTGTCTTAGAGAGAGAACTTCAACTTTGAGCTGTATCAGCCATTTTTAAAAAACCAATTTGCCATGGCCCTTGCCATGAACAAAAAGATGGAGGTAAAAAGCAGATTCAGTTCAGGCATATCTTGATATAGTACGAACAAGAGGGTAGGATTCATTTTACTAAATGTACATATCTTTATTGCAGACACTGAACTTGTTACTTTAAAATTTATAGTAAAGGGGGAAAGCTGCTTCACAATTTGTGACACTTCATCTTGGTGAAGCTGACAGCACTGTAGTTGTTTTTAATTCCAGCAAATAAATATCCTAAGCAGATATTCTTATGAGATGTCTGGTGACTGTATCTTAGTTTTAGACTCAATGAAATTGTTTTGAGTTATTCCATAGGATGTTCCTGACTTTTGTCCATGCTGTATTAACTAGTTATTGAAATCTCTAATATGTATCAAGGAAGAGTTTACAGAGTGTGACTGAATATTTATGGCATAATGAAAAATAAATAAATGTTATTTTAGAGGTGACTTCTTGAATCTAAGAAAATACAAGTTTATGCTTTTCATGTGTCTACAGGAAGCACTGCATTGTAAATTGGATCTTCAGAAATCACATCCTTATCCCTTTCAAGACTGCTATAAACTGCACTATGATAATACTTTAGCAAATCTAATAAATTTTAGGTATATATACAATGCCTTCATTTTATGGTTCATATTAGTGTCTTGTAGGTCATCAAATTCTTGCTGGGTTCATACACTAATCTTGATTTGGAGGCCTTTTAGATGTTTAGCAATATGTTTTGTGAGGCTAAATATTTGGAAAAAGTTTTTAGATTTAATGACTTGAATACACATTCTAATTAAGTACATGCTGATTTTTTTTAAAAAAATCACATTGCTATTTACATTTACAAAAACCTCTAGTAAACATTCTTAACCAATTTATAGAATAAAGTAAGTTTCCCAGACATAGCTGAAGCTATTCAACCCTGTTCTCATTTGGATATAATGATTGCCCTGACCTAGCATTGGTTGTCTTCTCAATGAATTCTTTTATTCAAAGAGGTTAGTTATTTGACTTTATATTTTCATTTTATGGGTCTTAGTTACTTAAGCATGAAAGTGCTTTTGTCAGTCTTTGTGGTAAGGAAATATTCTGAGAATCCATGGTACTTACCAAAAATAGGAAAAATTTCATTTGGAAACAATAATTGCAATACAAACATAGAAACCCCCAGTAACAACTGATGTTACATAGATATTAAAATGGACTGTTCTTCAGAAATAATTAAGATGATGATCAAATTCTCCTTAAAAGAGATTTTGTTTCTCACAATTTTGTAAGCTTGTAAAGTTTTAAACCTTTGTGTATTAAAAATAAAATCTGATTATGATAATTTATTATATTGCTCTTCCATCCATCCAGTTTCTTATAATAATTTATATTTGTAAACACATACGATTGAATTAAATTTTAGTGGGTTCCTCCTGTAGGTAACAACTTTAAAGGTTGCCTTTTAATCTGGTTAAGATATTGACTATTCATTAATTTAGTCCTGTCCTCACAGAATCATGGAACCATAGAATGGTTTGGGTTGGAACGGACTTTAAGGAGCACCTAGTTCTAACACCCCTACCATTGGCAGGGACATCTCCCACTAGACCAGGCTGCTCAAGGCCCCATTCAACCTGACCTTGAACACCTCCAGCGAGGAGGCATCTGCAGCTTCCGTGGGCAACCTTGTCAGTGCCGCAATGCTCTCATGGTGAAGAAATTCCTCCTTATGTATTGTCTAAATCTTCCCCTCTCCAATTTAAAGCCATTCCCATTTTTCCCATCACTACATACCCTTGTAGAAAGGCCCTCCCCAGCTTTCTGGTATGCCCCCTCCAGGTACTGGAAGGCCACTAAAAGGTCTTCTTGGAGCCTTCTCTCCTCCAGGCTGAACAACCATAACTCTCTCAGCTTGCCCTCAGAATAAAGGTGCTCCATCCCTCTGATCATCTTTGCAACCCTCCACTGGACCTATTCCAACATTTCCATATCATTCTTATGCCTGGAATTCCAGAACTGGACATTATACTCCAGGGCATTGTAGAGAAGGAGAATCACATCCCTTGGCTAACTGACCACAGTTCTTTTGATGCAGCCCAGGATACAGTTGGGCTTCTGGGTTGCAAGTGAACACTGTCAGCCCATGTGAAACTTCTCATCAATAAGCACCCCCAAGTCCTTCTCCACAGGGCTGCTCTCAATTGTATCAATTGTATAAATAGTTTTTTGTTGATGTCAATTTGATTAATTTGTTTCTTAATACAGTTCATTTTGTTCCCTAGCAGCTGTGGCTCCCAAATCCCAGTGACTGGAGTTAGATTTCTTCAGGGTTCTTTTTCCATGAATTCTAGGAAAGCCTGTCTTCTAAGGAGGTATAGAGGACATNTGGTTAAACTACTACACATGCTAAGAAGTCAAGTTACACTAAATTTAAGTAAGTTGATATTTCTCTTCCTTTGTTTTTCTTTCAGTTGGTACTTCTTCCCACCTAAGTACCTCTTGTATTCCTTTCAGTTGTTTTCTGTTTATCAGAAAGTTGTCTCTTCTTCTCACTGAACTGGCCTGTGTTTTTCTTTCAGTTCTCTGTTTCAAGGTCTTGTTAGAATTGCTTGTTATCAATAAGTCCCACAGTATCCAGGCCTCCTTCTCTGTAAAATGTCTACACAAGTTATGTTCATGGTTACATTTATGCGATTTTTATATATTAAGGAAAGAAGAAACAAAAGTAAAAACTGGTATGGATTTAAATGCTATAGGCAAAGAGAAGCATTCATTAGCCCATTCCAATTTCAAGTCAAATTAGACAAATTTTCAACTACATTTTTCATATAATATTTTTTCATATTAAATTTTCTTCAAACTTTTTTCTTGTAACATTGCATTTTATATTAATTAGCTCTTTTCTGAAGAAAACTGTACTATGTATCATATACTGTCATGACGAGAAGATTATGAACAAAAAGATTCAGCACTACCTACCATCATTTAAATATGCATAGAGGAAATTTTAATTCAATTCTGATATGATGTGGCTGTACTGAGTAATAGAGTTGACCAATTTTGACAAATATAGTGTTGCTATCAGTCACTGGAATTTGTGTTCATCTTTGGTCATATTCGCTCCCTTATGTGTTATTCAGTAACAGACGTAAAAAACCTACCGACAATGAAAACTAAACAAATCCAGAAAACAACTACATGACACAAAACCAATCTCAAAACTACTGATTCAGGATGTTGCAGTTAATGTTGAAAATGACACCTGAATGGACTAAGTTATCAAAACACTTCAATTAAATAGCTTTTTAATATTTATTTTTAAATAGTTTTTATTGATGTCAATTTGATTAATTTGTTTCTTAATACAGTTCATTTTGTTCCCTAGCAGCTGTGGCTCCCAAATCCCAGTGACTGGAGTTAGATTTCTTCAGGGTTCTTTTTCCATGAATTCTAGGAAAGCCTGTCTTCTAAGGAGGTATAGAGGACATTTTTTTACCCTATCACCAGTGTAGACATGGGCTTAGAAAGTTGTCTGTGATATTTCTGACCTCACTTACAAATGGTTTCTTATTGCTTAGATATGTTCCCAAATTGGTTTAATTTATGGATCACAACATACAGTGGTTTCATAAATTTATTTCATTCACTCATATGCAACCTCCAAATATGCAGTGATGGATGAAACCCGGATGGATTTTCCCACAGTGTGCTGTACAGATTCTACTTGTGGAAAAAAAAAATTCCATTTTGTCATTTTATTTATTATATAATTTTATTGTGAGAAAGCAACTATTCCTAATGGATTTTCAATGAGAGATTTTTGCTGCTTTTTCACATAAAGGCAAAGTCACATAGGGAGTGTTATCGCTGGTACCAAATGGAAGCTGCCTTAGGGTTTCTCTGTTACCATGATGTGGATGAGGTTGCCCTTTAACCAAATGGTTTGTGCAGTACAGCACAGCCTGAAAACTGTACTGGACGTGCATCTACTGAAGTTATCCTTGTGTGGATAACTATCTCCTCAACATGCAGCAGTGTCCTGATCAGAATCAATACATCTCCCTCCTCTTCTTGGCAGCAGTGATGCACTCTTATCACAGTGTGTCAGTTTCACACAGGTCATTAAGCAGTTATTGATAGTCCTTCAAGAAGGAAAAGTTTGCCTGGAGCTTTTTTTTGGCAGACGTGTCTGCTTTCCATTGACCTGTTCACCTAGCTCCTTCTCTTGGGTGTCTAGCTCATAGCTGTTAACATCACTTTTCCATATTTTTCCATTGATCTTTGAGCCTTCTGCAAAATTTTTCTATGATGGTTTTTTTTTTTTGTTCTCTTTCAATCCTTTATATAGAAGTTTCTTCATAGTTTGCAAATTTCACAGGGATTAACAGGTTGTTTATGCTCAAATTACTACTCTACACTTATTTATAAGTTACTCCTTTACCTTATAGGACTAATTAAAGTTCAGAGGCTAACACTATTATCAGTCGGGCCCAGCCAAACTCAACTACCCCTCAGGAAGCCCCCGAATCAGAGACTTCTGAAGATAGGAAATATATTCACTTGAAGTATGCTTATATTTATGTCTTGTTCTTATAAATTTCCTTAAAAATCCACTTTTATGCACTGATGGGAAAAAAATGCAAAACTTCATTGATTTTTTTCTTTTGATTAATCTACTATAGCTGTTCCTGTGCTAGGTTACATGCCTGACTGAAGTAGGGAAGATTTTATTTGGTTTCTTTGTGTTTTTTATTTTTTGTTGGTTTTTTTTAATGTGTAACTCCTTTGGCTAGTGCAGGTAAGATAATTTCAGCACAAATAGTTTATTACTGCATTCTTTGTTGTTTTAGAATTTGAAATAAGGTTATTCTTAAATAAATTATGCTAAAGGAATAGAATCAATATCATGTAAATTAGGTGTACAAATGCTTGCCATAAATTCAAAAATCTGCAATAAAATTTGTTAACAGCTGATAATAAAATGGGTTGAGCCTTAATATTGAATAAATTGGAGCATTTATATTAAAGCTTCTCAGAGAATGGGATCTTCTGTCTATGGGATATTAAATATTTAAATGCAATTTTTGTGTAAACAAAATGAAAACAAAACCTAATTTTCTTCCAGAACTATTTTTTAAAAACCAATTTTTTTGGTGATAATATGGTGATAATACCACTTTAACACTATTTATATTTTATTTATATTTATATTTTATTTCAATATTCAAACCAACATAAATATGAAATCAAAGACAGCACCACTACCTGTTTTCAATATTTTCCAAATTTTATTTACTTCTAACATACTTTGGCTTGAAGATATTTAGAGCACTAATTAAAGAAGTGAAATGAGTCATCTTGTATATAACAAATCTCCATGCAAACATAAGGTAGGAATTAATCTGGGCTGTGAGATGAGGAACTGATGGAATAGTTTCAGCTGCCTCGGATGCTTAGTCCACTAGATCTGCAAAGAAATACTAGTACCAAGTATACAAATGTATAGCTTGGGGAAAGTGGTAGCACTATTATAATAAAGAGTTAGAGAGGCGTGGTTATACCTGAAAGATGTTTACAACCAAACTGAGAATAGCTCTTAGGTATAACCACTTTATTCAATGTCTATGATTATTACCTGTGGTAACACAAAATTGTGTATTATTTGTAATTATTCTTTAGTGAACTGGGGTTCTACATCAGTGATTTTGGTTTCTATTGGAGAAGACAAATTTGAGAAGAAAATCTGAGAAGATCTGAGTAGTGGAGCACCTTCCCTATAAAGACAAGCTGAGAGAGTAGGGTTTTTTCAGCCTGGCTCCAAGGACATCTTATAGCAACCTTCCAGTACCTTAAAGGAGCCTACAAGAAAGCTGTAGACGGACTATATTTAAAGGCTTGTGGTGAAAGGACAAAGGGGAATGGGTATAAAAAGGAGAGGGGCAGATTTAGACTAGACATTAGGAAGAACTTCCTCACCATGAGAGCAGTGAGACACTAGAATAGGTCACCAAGGGAGGTTGTGGAAGCCCTATCCCTGGAAGTACTCAAGGCCAGATGTGACGGGGCCTTGTGTAACCTGGTCTAGTGGGGGCCCATGGCAGATGGGTTGGAACAAGATGATTAGTAAGGTCCCTTCCAACCTTAACTATTCTATGATTCTAGAATTCCATGATATTACAGATTTCACAGGTTTAGGCAGCATAAAATCTAAATGTCTTATATGTCTAGTGGAAGGTGTACCTGCCTAGAGAAGAGGGACTGAAATTAGATGATCTTTAAGGTCTCTACCAACTCAAACCATTCTATGATTCTATGATTTAATGTAATGACTATATATTTTTTTAAAATACACAGACAAACAAACCACCACATTCTCTGATGTAGGCAGAATCTAGCTTTCCTATTAAAATAACAGGGAATAATCCAATCAAACCTTGCAATATTTCTCCTATTAAATTGATTTAATTTTTTTTCTCAAAAGCATAAGAAGATTGATGCGTAAAAGAATATTATCTGAGTACTTTTCATTATATTTTCATTTACAGCTTGCTATTGTCAGTTGCCCATGGGCATCGATGACCCCAAATTAAAGTTTATTACTGTATTATGTTGTGACATTTGTCAGTTTGCATTTAATACTGTAATGTGTCCAATTCAAGATTTAAAAACAAATAAGCTCTGGGTTGCAGCCAAAATGAATAAGAAATTATTTTAGATAGAGTAAGAACAACTGCAATTTTTTGTGTCTCTTAGAATCCCCATCATATATGAAGAAATTTTTTTCCCCTCAGATTTTTATGGATAACTTCTCATAGAAGTTCCAAAAAGGTGTAAATTATCTCCTCTTGCAGTCTTTCCACCCTCATTATTCCTCCCTTTGTCCTATAACCCACCCTAATTTTCATATCTTATCCCTGCTATTTTTGATTTCTTCAGCCTTCATATAACCCACCTTATATGACTACCTTTCTTCTGTATTGAGGCCTTTCTTTATCTCCCATTCTTAAGGGAAATGGGTTTTTTTGGGTTTTTTTTGGTTTTTTTTCTGTTCTGCAATCAAAGGTTTTCTGTTACAAAGCAATTGATAATAAAGTTTGCAAAGGTGATGTCTGCATCTGAAAAAAAACCACAGCAGAAAGGGACTGGTCATTAACTAAGCCCTCAAAAGAGTACAAGTTTCGGCATAGAAGCTGATAAATGAAGCAGAAATAAAGTAGCTGAGGGAAGCTTATATAGCAAAGAATGTAAAAGAGCTACAAAGTCATGAATCTAGGACCATCTCCTCAACAACAAGGACAGATAATTTTTTCATTGGAAAGCTGATATTCACAGGAGAATATGCATTTCACCTATTTGCCTGCAGAGATAGCCTTAGAGTTCCTCTTTCCAAAAATGTATTTTAGAAACTTACTTCCCATGCACTCCACATCCTGGCGTGTTTGTTTTAAAAAGTATCTTTTGGTGGAAGAAATCTACCACTAACCACTTCTGCCTGCACCAAGCTGTCAATATCCTTCATTCTCCTCATGATAAAAGATTTTCTTCTCATTACCTAAAAATACCTGATTAAAAGTCTGGTGAGACATTCAGGTTGCACAATTTTTTCTAGAACAACTGATGAAAGTACAGTGGAGTCATTCTGGAGTTAAGACAATTACTTGTTACACAACATTTTAAAAGCCTCTCTCTTCTGAAGATTGGAGGGTGCTATTTTGCTCTGCAGATGGGATCTTTTTGTGAAATGTTATTTGTATAAGGTGACAGGGACACTTTTTTCCCCCAATTTCTGTTTGTAAGGTTTATTTTACATGTTTCCCGGTAAGTGTGTTTACCTTAGAATATTAATGCTAGTGGGATCAGATCTTCATCCCTAAAAAGAAGTTATCATTACCCATGAAGTTGTTTCTGGAGCGTTAAATAAAAAGATTAGATATCTGCTCCAAGGCCACATGGCATGGATTGGCTTATGTCTACTTTACTTTTGGCTAGTCCTATGCATAACTGACACTTTTTTTTGAGAAAGGTAGCTGCCGCAGCCCAGAACAAAGCAAGGACTGATCTCCCAAAGAGGTAGCATGAAGTCTAAGGGATTCTCTTTTTCAATACCCTCCCAAGTCTTTTTCTTTGTTGAGGCAGAATAATATGAGGAAAGAAAGATACAGTTAACTCAGAGACATTTTATAATTACATTTATTTGTTTTTTCCCTCTTTAGAGAAAAAAATAGTGAACTCCCTTAGTAAAAATGAGAATGCTGAAATACTCAAGAAGAATACAGAACCAAATATCATGATATTTAACAAGAATAAGTGGAAAATATTTATCAGAACAGCCCACAAGGAGCTTTCAAACCCCTCCCTCCAACTCTTCCCTACCCCAAAAAAACCAAACCAAAATACATACCCTGATCAAATACTTCTTGTGAGACTTCTTGTGAAGTGGCAGTATTTGTGTAAATGAGCAAGCACAGTAAATGTCAAGGGGAAGACTATGATTATTTTCTCTTGTATTACATGTGTATACTTACTCTATTGGCACTGCATAGTTTTGTCATAGGCTGCTGTTTTCTGAAGCACTCTAGCAAAGCTTTGGAAAAATTCTATTAGCCAAGGACAATTTATTCACTGACATGCATATTGTATTTCTGCCATTTCTGTGTTAGACTTGCAGTAAGGACACAGGTATTTATGCCACAGTTTGTAAGGTCTTTTGGCGAGTTTTCAAAACTGCTTTATTTTTACTGAACACTGTGAAACTCTCTCGCGTTGTATTGCTATGTTCTAGCTTTCCATTTCACTCAGGTTACATTTTCTGATATGTTTACACAATCAAGCTATATTCTTGCTACACATTCATCTCAGATATTTTTGAATAATGATGCAGGAGATCAAAGAATTAATGTGAGGAAAATGGAGTAAACATACCCATCTCCTCCACAGTCCCCAGTCTACTAAATCATTGCCCAAATAACATCTCACATTACTAGAAGGGAAAAGCATGAAATCTTGAAGTAATTACAGAAAATATTTTAAAAAGTCATATTCTTACTTGTAACAGCCGTTGTTATTCAAATATGAGAACTTATATTGTACTATAAGATAAAACCTAGTGATAGATATCAAAAGTTTAAATTAATAGGAGTCACATCAATAAAATAGCACAATATGAAAGAACAAATTTACATAGAAACACTGTGGATTCCTACAGATATTACAAGGCTGTATTCAGTTTTTCCTGATCTTATACAACATCTATTTCTCACATTTGGACCTTTGAGTAAGTTTTCCAATTGTAGTGAAGAAGGAGAGTGAGGAATCAGTTCATTGGAAAGTGGTAATAGGAGGATTTCCTCAAGGCTGTGAGAGTTTGTAAGGTGTAACTACCTCATAAACTCCTTCTTTGTTTAGTTATTGATCAGTCATTACTTCAGTCTGAGATCCCTCAATGTCCATAGAGAAATTTAACAACAAGGATTGCTTTAATGAAATGATGAATAGTGGAAAAGTTGGTCATAAAAAATGTATAGATGGTTATTGGCTGAGAGTAGATAAATGATGTGTACAAACAGGCAAAATTAAGATTCTGAGGGGCAGCAGAGGAAAGAAAGATGGACTGAGGTAACTGCAGAGTACCAACAAACTCCTGTGTTCATTGCTAGTCCAGTTAGGAAGCAGCTGTAATAAAGATGTTAGTCTGGCCAGTTTACTTGTCAGAAGCCTATCTATTCCAATAATCTCAGTCCATTACTTTCTTGCAGTAACCACATATCACATCAAAATACTTGAGTTGTTATAATATTTCATTGATAAGTTCACCTGAAGCTGTAAACCAAGAGCACTATGGTAATTTCCAATGTCTACCCTACCTGTCACAAAGAAAAAGACTATGTAAGATTTGTTTTCAGAGCTTTTGTTTCACCAAAATTAAGTCTGTGTTTTACACTGCAACAAATTTCTAAAATGTCTTCCCATTCAAATCAAGACAAGCAGGATTGTAGTTTAAAATATTTTAAGCAGTAAAAGCATTTTTATATCTCATTTTGAATGTAAGAACTTGTCACAAATTTCTTCCCTCTCTGACAATCTAAACCATTAAATTTTATCACACAATGTTGGAGTATTAAAGTTCTGAATTTGAAAAGTCCTTTTTAAAAACCTTTACAAAATGGAATACTATTTTTAAACAACCTTTAAAAATCTTTGTGTACAAGTATTCACCATGACTTTCTACAACTCCAGAAATGTAGTAGAATAAAAATCTAGTCAATGTTTTCAGAGACTTGTGGTGATTGGTCTTCAGTAACCACCACTACTGTAAAATTTTCAATCTTATTTATATGGATATCTCAAAAAATGCTGCCTTAGCTCTCATTGTGGAAAGTGCTATGTCCAGAATTTTAACTTACTACAAGCAATTCAGAATGTCACTCCAGTCTTGAGGGAGAGTCACAGCACAACTGCTTGTCAAATATCAGCTTTAGTTTAAAATTGCTTTAATGATCCCTACAACTATATACAGTTTTGGATTTACAATGAAGGCACGGAGGTAGTGGTGGAGGCAGGGATGCGGGGGTGGAGGGGGAAGTGAAGCAGATGCTGAAACAGAAATAGCCCAATCTAATAAAGAAGCTTGAGTCCTATATCATCTCTACAGCAAAACCAAAGCCAGATTTTTTTAAGACATATTCATAGTCTTTATCTCCTTTCTACATAGCTGATCCCTGTAAAGGGTTATGTTTGAGGACTCTTTTCTCAGAATCTGAGTGCAGTCCTAAGTAATAAGAAGTGCCTCTGGTCCTATATCCCAGAATACATCATTCCTTTACTAGGAAACACTTCAAGAAACAACCATATTACCTGAAGAAACAGACAAATATAAAATATATAAAAATTGATATGAATATATAGTAATGGATTGAACAATCTTCTTAAAAGAATATATAAAGCAAATATATATATGTATGTGTTCATACTTGTGGAGAAGTATACACACATGTATATACACATAACATCACATATGTGAAACACCATCTACAGCTATTGCTGTTTCTTCTGTTTCTTCATAGTTTCATAATATCAGTTGTTTCTTATGGTTCTTACATCTGTTCTTTTTCACAGTCCCTCTTCCCAATTACTACAGTATTGTCATAACCTTCAATACATCTTTTTCCTTGTTTTTCTTGATGTGCAGATATTGATACTCGTTCAAATGAGTTATCTCACTTTCAAATACCATGTGTTGAAACATATTCATTCCTGAGACTCGTTCAGCTATCTTAAATTATTTCAACTTATTCATAAAAGTTAAAGACATAATTTATCCTTAATAGTGTAAAAGGGGCATTCTGAGATAATTTTCTATGTTAGAAACCTGATCAATGATCTTTTTAATCTTGCTAATAGTATGAACACACAGTCTGGATCAATACTGAAAAGACACACAACAGAGGTTGTATAATGCATTATATGTAAAATTTTTTTGCATATATTTAACTGAAGCTCAGCCATAAACTTCCATGAAATTGTGGCTGTTTATGTGTCTGTCATCTGTCTTTTTGTAGAATTTTATCCTTGACCTTAAGACATTAATGATTTCTTTCTACTTTGCTGCCAGATGTCTGAACAATAGCCTATAAATGACCATGGAGGAACTGGCATACAGTATAGTCGTTCTTTAATCTCTTTGTAACTTGGTTTGTTGAGTACTCCCTTCACTCTTGACTCCTTCTCTATGTAGTCAATGCTAATATACCATTAAATGGAACAGTCAGAGATCAATCATATAAGAACCAAAAAGCTAGAGAAAGGTTAACAAGAAAGGATAAGTGCACCAGAACTGTGATTAGTTCAACAGAATGAAGAAGATAAAAGACAAAGGAGATCAAACAAGTTTATGTGAAATGTGGGATTTTTATTTTTATATAATTTTTTATCTAGACTTTTAACTCACTCTATGCAAGCCAGTGTGTCACTCCGTTCTTGACTTCATATCACCTCAGAAAATCTTTCAACAGTGTTAACTTATTTATATAATTAAGTGGTTTAGAAAGTGGTTTATTTGTGTTTTGCTTTTTATATCTGAACTGAAAAAATCAAACCAAATCAAAACTGCTACAACAATTACAAACCTGATAAATACAAAAAACTGGACAATAACTTTTGAAAAACATCTTGTAAAGTCCATGTCCATCTTCATTTGCTTTACATTCTTTTCTGTACAAACTACCTAGCTTATATGTCTTACAAAATGTGAATGATTCCACTGTTGGAAAAAAAAAAGCAATAAGTTTAGATGAGGTCTTTAAAAATGTGATTGCCATGCATCAACATCTACTTATTTTGTTGTTTAAACCATACATGTTAATATCTGAAGAAAAAAATACTTCATAACTCTTTTAAAGTTTTAATATTAAAACAACTTGATGTTTGGGTAAAAAAATTATTGAACATATGTATTGCACTTTGTTAAGGTAATAAAGTTTAAATTGTACTGGGAAAACAGTAAGTTCCTTGACAACTGTATCATTTCCTTCCATCTGGGATTCATTATTCCTTTGACTTCTTACCTCTATGAGGAAAATAAAAGTATGTTTTGGGTTTTTTTCTAAGATTCCATAACAAACAAAAAAACTGCCTTCAGCATTCTCTCTTTCTCTTACTTTTCTTTCTTACACAACTTTCTACATTTAGCTGATTTACACAGTTTCACTTAAACTACTTCATGAATAACTTAAATGGACCCATTTTATCTTAATTTCCATCTTTTTGTGTTTAATCAGCTGCTTTATCACAGTTGAGTGACATATTTAGACCATCCATTACCAAATTCCAAAGTGTTTCAGTATGGAGTGTATATATTTCATCACTGTCAATTCAAAGTTAATTTAAAAATTAACCAAATTTATATCAGTTTTAATGAGATAATACAACTATTAAATATAGTGCTTTACTATATGAAATCTGAGTTTTCATTCTAACACTGCCTCCAATGATGCATAGGTTGTCTCTGTTAACAACAGGAAAACGTAGATAAGCAAAATTATTTCACTAAAGCCAGAGTGTGAAGGTAAAATGAGCATTATGGTAACTGTGCAATTTTTAGGTTAGGTTAATTAAAAACATTTATACTTTGGTTGGTTTTGTATAGAACTATCATAGTCTGGAGTATTTTATTTTTAATTTACATTAGTAAAGATGTCTTGATGTGAGTTCATAATAATATATAGTATAACACGGCAAAAGCTAGACTATTTTCTTGAAAGCATTACACAGCTTTTGTGACAAGTAAACTTTTTTGTGGTACTAGCAATGAAACATCTTAGTGACATGGCAGATAATGTGGTTTAAACTCCCACCTATTAAAGATTTGGTACAAATTCTTCATTTGTGATATCTTTTTTGACTGGCATTTATTTAAGATTACTGTCATAATCAAATGTGGTGCTAGCTATTCTTTTTTGTATATAGTTTTATTTTAGATTATACAGTTTTTATTTATTTGAAAAATATTTAGGGTCCTTCAGTGTTTACAAGTAACTGAATTTAATATTTTGATGATGATGATTTGTAACAGTGACCTTGTATTTCAGTAGCAAGTACGCATCATGTTTTGATCAAATTCTCCTGGGCTGTCCTTGTGATTTGGAAGCAAGTAAGTCAGACTCAAATTCAAATTCCATCAACAAGTTCAAATATCAAACCAAGTCAATCACCAAAAGTAATTAAAATAGGTTAGTTTTATCTTATCCTGCCTTAGGGAGACAGAAAACATTCAGAGTGTCATGAAGCCCTGTATTATTTATTCTGTGAAAATTAATTTTATTTTATTTTCTTTATTGTAGAACCTCTCAAATAAACAACTGTACATAAGAATTTTCCGTACTATCAACATCTGAGGTTACAAACATTTCTATTTTCTGTGTTTCAGAATGCAAGCCAACAGTCATATGATAAAAGGCAATTCATGGTTTCTGTGTTGTAGGGCTTTTTTTCCCTCCATCAATGTTACTAAGAGATTATAGAAGCTATAAGATAATTAAATTGTTCCAGTGGTGTAAATAATCTGATCCTAAATATTATAAAAAGCAGTCCAGCTTATGGCATAGCCTTCACTGAGTGTTTAAGCACTACTGATTTTTTTTCTTAAAATAACACTTTTTATAGTCTTTCTTCTGTTGTTCTGTATTTCAGCTCTATTAGCTATAGACATTTCCTGCATCCAAAGTAATCTCGATTTTACAAAATTTTACACAACTGTAAATCACCTGTGCAGGATGCTCCTTTAATACCTATTATGGATATGTACACTGTCAGGACAGAATCAAGTCAACATCTACTATCACTCTTTTCTTACATATTATGTAAAATCATAAATAGGCACATATAATGCAGAAGAACTGACAGTGCAATGTGTAAATTCTTTTGAATAGTGCTGAAAAATAAAGTTATTGATAAAAAAAGCATTAGTTAAAATAGTTCAAGAACATACATTTTGTTAAGAGCATCATTCTCTTTAGAAGTGATGACACAAAACACTGGTATGCAGAAAGGCCATTGTTTATACTTATTCCTATAGAAACAAAGGCAATCCTCAAGCTGGTGCAGTGACATAAGTCAAAGAGTTAAAAAATGTCACAGCTGTGGGGAGGGGCAGACAGGACAAATGACCCTAAACTGACCAACACAGTATTCCATCCCATATATGTCATACTCAGTTCAGTACTGAGAGATCATGAGAGTCTTGCTCTCTCCTTCAATGGTTGATGTCCAGTGAGGATTTCTGCTTGCCCCTGATCCAGGA
>WAAB01013864.1:0-51068 GCA_013389865.1 Piaya cayana
GTTTCCCAGGACGTGGAGCCCACAGTGGGGCTGGATTTCAGAAGGGCTTTGCCTGCAGCAACAGGCACTGTGATGGTTTTGGCTGGATATTCAAAGGCCTTCAGCTCAGCAGCCAGTACGATGAACATGTCCGACTCCTTTTGAATATCTGCCTGTTTGTTACAGAGCCTAAGCGGGAACTGAGCTCCTTTGAAAAAATCCAGCTCTAATTTAATAGGACACGCTTGACTCAGAGTTTTTCCAGACAGACCGACCTACTCCGTGCAGCTGATCTCATCTCGTGACATAAATACACCAACCTGCCAACACCACGAGTCGTGGTGTCTCACTGAACAGTTGTTCTGTGCTCTGCTCTTAGATGAATCGGAGGGTGGATTTTTGAGGAGGATGCAACGACTTCTGCTTTGGTTTTGGAGCCAACATCTAACAAGTAAGGATATCAGCAGGATTGTCACGGGGCCCGGTATCAATGCCAGGCTGGCAGCTGGGCAGTCTGGGCAATAGCCCAGGCGTAGTGTCAAGGCACAAGCCTGGGGATTTCAAAACCTGGTCTTACCCCAGTGGTTTAAACTCATCCATGCATCTCATTTGTCCTCTGAGTCTGAAGGTCTTCTGTAACATGCCTGAACTTGCTCACACTGGCAAACAGCTCTGAGATCTGCTGGGAGAAGCCTGCCAAGCGCTCTAAAGCTTGCTGTGCCCCTGTAATGTCAGGTGGCGGTTGCGCAGGAGAAGCTGCTTTGTGCTGTGTGTTTTTCTCCAGAGGTCACCCGCAGGTTTCAGAGCATTTGGCTTTTGGTCCGTGCCCAGCACGCCAGCACCATGGAGGCACTAACACAAGCAGCGATGGAGCCAAAATATATGGGCTGCAGCCAGGATAACTGGCAAAATCTGGCTCCAAAACGTTGTTAATGCTTCTTGTCCAGTTCTGCTCCAGCGAAATCCAGAGTGACTCTGGTTTTGGGCTGGGGTGCCTGGCTGAAGGATCACTGGCACCTTCAACAGCAAATCCAGCGTGCCAGCATGCAATCCCAGGCCCATCATCACCCTGCACTCTGCCCGCAGCTCTGCCCGCAGCCAAGTGTGCTGATTCCTGGAGTTGCTGCTTGCGCTTCATCGCAGTCAAGTTCAGAAGACCTTGGGCTGGTGCTCGCTGTCTTCTCCTGGGAAATGCCTACCACACATACCCTGAGCAGTGTCCTTGCTTTCGAAACAGCGGCTTTTCACTACCGATTAAAAAGAGTTTGTGTTGGAGAGTAGAGAAGGCTAATAAAAGGTTTGTTGAAAGGCTGGAGCTGTTTGAAGTGCACTTCACATCTACATTTGCTTGGCCTCCATGTATGGTTTTTGTTCTTGTCCCTTCTTTCCTAACGAGGAGATAACAGGAGGGGGGGAGGTTGACCAAGGACACATGTTTCAAAAACACTTTTCCTCTTCTGAGGCTTCTACCCGGATAGAGCGAAGCTCCATTTCTGATTGATTGCTTGTGTGGACCTCGTGCATCTTCTGCTTCAGGAGGAAAGGCACTTTGGAGGCTTTGCATCCCTTACAAACCAGGCATCATTTTATTCCTCTGGATGATGCTCAGTGGAGAATTGTGTGTTAATGGTGCAGCCCAAAGCCAGCTCCCTCTGACCTGCAGTCTCTTCGCTGACAGCAGAAGACCCCTTACATGAGCCAGCGCACGTTTGGGCCACACTGGTCAGGTTTTGCAAGGATTCGAGGTAACGGTTGCACCTAAAGACACAACAGCATTGCCTACCTGCCAAGTACTCATTTGCCTCTGGGCTGTTGGAGCCTGCCAGGGGTGATGACTTTCCCATTGGGAACCTGAGTGAGTCACCACAGCTGAGCAGGGCTTTGCAGCTTGTCCGCACTGTCCTGGAAGGGAAATCAGCATTGCATGAGCATAACCAGGGAAACAAGAGACCTGGGCTGGGAATGTGGACACATTGAGTGATCCCAGCATGCAGCCATACCGGGATCAGCGCCTCACCATCCTGGCTCCAGGGTGTTTGTGCCTAAGGAGACAAGTCTCAGAAAGAGTGAGGACAACAAAAGCTGCTTGGGTTTGACACCCTTTTCATCAGAAAAGCAAATCTCTTTCTATGCCACCCAGTCTCCAAGAAGAAGATGGCAAACAGCTCCCTGGCCACAGGGGCAGGGGACACCGGGACAGCTGTTGGGAAAAGCACATCCAGCTGCTGGGACAGGAGCAGGCAAACAAAGTCAGGGCATGTTTAGGGTCAGCTCACTCNTTACGGAGGGATGGAAGGGGGCTGCCTTTCATCTCCTCCACAAGCTGGGTAATTTTCACTCGTTTCGCTAACGTGACAGATTTAACGCAAACCTGAGAAAAGCAGCTGGGGCCTCTTGAGAAACTTTGAGCGTCTTGCTTGGGGCAGCCCTTGCTGTCGTGCCTCACCTCCTTTCTTCCTCCTCCTCCCTGTGGCCAGCAGTACCTCCTCGCAGTGCCCACACCCAGATGCTGCTGGAGGCTGTAGCCCATCTCCTAGGCTTGTGCAGGGCAGAAGCGAAGCAGGGGATGAACCAACCCAGCAGGGTTCTTCACAGCAGACGTGATGCAGAATCAGACCCACCCTTGCACGGGGCTGCAATGCAAGGAGGGGGCTTGTGCTGGCCTCGCCCCAAAACAGCTTGGGCACCCCTCACCTGCCCCTTGAAAGGGCTGGGGGACCCGAGATGCAGGACAGAGCCTGGGCTGAGGCCAGCAGCCCTCCTCCAGCATGTGGAATAGCTTTGGTGGCTCCTCTGAGGCTGGATCTCATGGTGGTTCTCTGCTGTAGGACCCCGGCGTATTGCACGGCTTCAATCCCTATATGAAGTGGGATGAATAATCACATAGGAATAAAAAGCCATACAAGACGGCAGGCTGCGAGTTGCTCCATGCTGTCGAGGTGACAGGCCAGTCCCTCTGCAGCGGCTGCCACAGTCCCTGCTGGGATGGCGCTGGGCCCTGGGGAGCTCCCCCACAGCTCCATAGGGAGACAGAGAAGCCCTGCATCAAACAGAGAAGAAAAGCAATGTTTCAGCCAGGAGAAAGCATGGGAGGCCCCAGAGCTGCTGGAGAGGGAGCTTTGCAGAATGTCAGCACTTGCTCCCAACTCTCAGGGCTCCCTACCTGAGACACTCCCTGTGATGCACCCTGACCTCCCCTCTGTCCATCTCCATCCTGGAGCATCACTTCCAGGAGTTCCTCCAGCCTGGGGCCCCTCAGCTGGCACCACTGCTCTCCCCAGGACTTTATCCGCCCCACCAAGACAAGGGTACTGCAGCCCTCCAGCACCATCGCAAACACCTGCTCGGGGGACAAAAAGGAACCAGCTCTCTCCCCACAGCAGCAGTGGGAGCATCCTTCTCTGTCTCCCCAAGAAGAGGAGAGCCCGGCAGGTGGAGCGAGCAGTTGCAGGGAGCTGTCAGCACAAATCCCCTGGCAGCCCATTAGGAGCAACTCCTGGCTGCTTGCAGGAGCTCTTGACAGGGGGCCAGGCACCGGCATGAACCAGCGCGGATCCTCCGCTAAGAAGGTGGACGTGGGTGGAATGAAAGCAGGGAGCTGTTGTCCCAGAGAGCGCTTACTGAGAGGCATCAGCCCGGCCACTGCGGGCAGTCCCACACGCTGGGGTGAGGGGTGAGCAGGGCAGGCTCCCGCGGGAGCCCACCCAAGCAACACTGGGGACAGAGCCAAGGGACGGCCGGCAGAAAGAGGGGTTTGTGCTGCCTCCTCTCCTCCTGCCTTGCTCTGGAAGCTGCTCACATCCCAGCATGACTCTGGCATCCGTGGGACGGGAGACCCGGAGCAGTGCCTGTGGCAGTAGAGGACAGGTGGCAAGTGCAACACAGCCCTGAAAAGAAGGGAAGAGGTTCTTTTAGCTAAAAAAAGAACAAAGCAGCAATGCACAGCCATGCACTTCTCACCGAGGGCACTGAGAAAACTTTTCGCTGGCCCAGGAGGCTACAGCCCATCACCAGCCTTTGGCTGAGCATCAGGACGCTGCCTTGGGCAGTGCCAGAGGGGCTGAGTCACCCCAGAGCCATTGCTCCAGGCTCCTCTTAACCACAAGGGGCAACTTCAAGCTGCATTTCCAAGCCATGTGGCAGCACAGGGAAGCAAAACACCCTTCAGAACATCCCCAGAAACTTTCCCAAACTTCAGGATCGGGGTTTTGCCTGAGGTCAGAGCAGCTCAGCGGGTTGGACACAACATACCATCCCTCATGAGATGCTCCTACCCAGCTGGACCCTGCATGGTGGGCAGGCAGAGGTCCCCAGGTGAGGGTCCCCATACATCCCCTCCTCATGGCAATGTTGGCAGGGGGCTGCTAGGCTCGCTGGAAGGGGATGACATCCTTCGCAGCCACCCCATGCTAAACAGTTTGGAGCAAGGAGCCTTTTTTTTGGTGTAAAACCTGAAGGGTTTGGCTTTCCATGTCAGCTTATGATCCCCCATCCACCTGCTGCACAAGCTGCAAAGAAGCAAGGGTTGAGCCACATGCTGCTTAGTTTTAGGAGGATAGAGGGGTCATCCCCACCTTGAAGAGACTCAACTTTGATGGGAAGAGCTTCAGGTCTCCCCTGACCAGCTAGCACCACAGTAATTGCCAGATCAGTCATCTCTTCAAAAAGCACAAATCCCACAGCTCGAGGGGCTCAACCCAACCAAAATCCCCAGAAAAACCCACAGAGGAGGCGAGCAGTGACAGTGGGGAAAAGCCGGTGAGCAACTGCGCCGCTGGAGAAAACCAGGCGCGGTGATGGTGCCACCGGGTTCTCGATCGCTTCTTAACCGCCTCCAAACCAAATCAGCAATTAAGAGATCGTCATTAGGTGATTTGTATGAAAAAAATGCATTTGTGAATCACTGTACCCAGGCTGGGTAAGAACATCGCCGGCGCTGTATTTGGGAGTAATTACTCTCTGCGAGCATGTGAATCATTAGGTATAATTGCCCTAATAAATAAAAGGGAGATAACTCTGGTCTCCAGCCTAATCTAGCGCAAGTGATTTTTGGGGTGAGCTGTGCAAAAGAAAACCAGGAGCATGAAGCAGAGGGAAAGCAGAAAGAGGAGAGCAGAAAGAGGAGAGCTTCAGAACCTGCACGTGCTGCTCATCCCTCCTGCAGTCATCAAAGCTGGCAGCCTTGGATTCTCCCCTGCAGGTCCTCACTGAAGTTTGGCACAGGTAATTTGCTATCGAGGGGTCAGAGTTCTGCTCCCACCAGAGCAGAACTTCTTATAGCCCCTCTCCAGCATTTCTGGAGCCCCTTTCAGCGCTGGAAGCTGCTCTAAGGTCTCCCCGGAGCCTTCTCTTCTCCAAGCTGAACGACCCCATCTCTCTCAGCCTGTCCTCACAGCAGATGTTCTCCAGCCCTCAGATCTTCTCCTAGCAAAAGTTTCTCTGCTGCAAACCTATAATCTGGTTAAAGAAAATGATTTCTTTTGGGAGTAACAGGGGGGCAATGGTTATTCAAATCTAATGAAGACATTTTGCTTTTCCCCTGGGAAAAGCTGGATGCCCCCCTCAACCCACCCCACTCAAAGTTGACATTTTGAAATGAAGTGGCAATTTTCTTCTCCACTTAAAATGTCATCACAGACTTTTTTTTTTTTTAAAAAAAAAGGCAAAGCAACCTTCCTTGAGTGACATTTTAAGGGAAAATGTTGAATTAAAACCAGAAGGAAACCCCCAACCCATGCAATGAAGTGTTTCAAGCAGCAGCTGAGCTTCCTTACAGGGAAATCAATGGCTTTGCAGCAAAAAAAGAAAATATCACCAGTAACTACTGATCTTCTGCAGATTGATTTTCCCACAGAACAAACCCATCCTTGAGGACGCAAGACTCTGGGCTGTGCTTTGCCAGAGCTGCATGAAAAAGGATGGGGCAGCATCACTGCCCTGCCCTGGAGGAAAAAGCATCCCCAATTCTGAGCAAATTTTCTTGAAAGCCCTGCAAAGCAAAGCAAAAAAACTGCAGCAGCAGCTGGGTTTGTCCTAGAGGGACAGCAGGTGAGTGGTGCTGGGTCTTCACTGTCCCCATGAGATGTCAGCACAGGAGCTGCTCCTGCCCAGCATCAGGGCACACGTGGAGCCTGGGAGATGCTGGCAGCAGGGTGAGGAGCCCCGCAGAGCAACAACAGGGTTTATTCGACCTCCTCCAGGGCTCCCTGCACCTTCCGCAGGGAGAAACGGGATTTAGCCTGCGACTCATGGGAATCCCCTTACACTCCCCAGGGAGCAAGAGGATTGTGGATCATCCCTTCGCTTGCGAGAGGGGCTCTGCCTAGAGATGCTCCCTAAGATCCAGCTGTGCAGTGTCACCCCCTGCTCTTCTGCTGGGTGGGGTTCGACCAGGAGCAATTTGTGCTTGGGCTCACGCCGGGGCCACAGTTATTGCTGCCTGGGTTTTGGGTTTTTAATAACCCATCGTATGAGAAAACTGCCCAGGGGAGCAGCAGGATTATTGGCAAATATCACTTCCCATTTGCTAGGCTTCAAGGGGCTTTAGCCACACGGATTAACTGGGAGTAACGAGAGGGACACAAACCAAAGGGCTGGGACAGACCAGGGCTGAATCCCTTTAACAGAGGCTGCAGCGAAATCCTGCAGACAACAAGTATCCTCCAGCCTCCGAAGGAGAGGGCTGGGTGGGAAGGGCTGCGGAATCCTAATTAGCTCTTCAGTATTAATGAACTGGCACTGAAGCAAACAAGCCAGCGACAGCAGCTGGCACGGCTCCTGCCACCAGGCTGGCCATGCAGGGGGACGTGGTGGCACAGCCCGCAGGGTAGGGGACAGCCAGGGACCCAAGGAAAGCAGGGAAACAGATGCCAGCGCGGCAGAGGAGCCCCAAGGGCTTGGGCAGGGAGGATGCAGAGCACAGAGGACACAAGGACACACAGCAGGGGACATCACAGTCCCTGTCCCCATCCCCACAGCTGACACCAGGAGATGCCACCACCCGCACAGAGACATCCAGCTCGCCAGGGGCTTACTGCAAGACCAAGGCTGAGTCACTTCATCTTCAGAGGAAACCAGCAGCCCAGGGATGGGGCACCCCAGCACGAGCTGTGCTGACAGGTGCCTGCTGGCTCAGAAACCTAAAAGCCAGCAGTTAGAGGCACAAAGCACACAGTAAATCCTCACACTGCACATCCATGCCTCAGTCCCTATTTAAGGGCTCCAAAAGCCTACGGGGCACAAACCAAGAAGGATCTATGGGGTGCAGAGCCAGGGCCAGTAGTGCTAGGGACATCCTGCAATATTAAGTAGCACTATTAGTTATTAAATGCCACTGGGCAGGGAGGGAAAGGAGCCTCCCTCTTGCCAGGGAGAGCTAGTGACTTTCTTATTTCCAGTGCTCACAGCTGTTCAGGTGAGGAGGGGCATGAAGGGCCTCCACACACACCACCCTCAGCACAACCCTGGGAGCCACCAGCCACTGGATGCACAGCCCAGCCACATCCCCATCACTAGCCCAGAGCATGAGACTCCTGGCCCAGCACAGCTGCAGGGGTAAGCCCTGCGGAGAGCCACCCCGAAGCTCAGCACGATGCCAAAACAAAGCAACACAAACATTTCTGTGCAGAGGCTTCACCTCAGACACAGCCCTTCAACCCAGCTCACCTCCTACCTACCTGCACCAGCACCTCCAGCAACAAGCCCAGCCTAGAAACACATGGACTCTCATCCCAGTAGCCACCTAACTGGGCTCTGCTTGCCACCACAACCCCCCTGAGCCTCCAAACCACCTCTCCTCAGCTGCTTTAACCCTCCTGGAAAGGCAGGAATCGCTGTGTGCTGTGCTGAGCCACCAGAAGTTGATTAAGCCCTAATTAATTGCATTAAGGTCAGCCAATGTACTCTGTTAAGGAAGAAAGCCAATAATTAAACTCCACGTGGGGCATGCTTCTGCCATTAGCTCCCCGGGCTGCAGCAGGAGCCGGGCTCCGCGGGGTCACCGCCAGCACCGCTCGCCAGCGCACGGCGGTGGCAATCGGGGAAATAATTAAGTGCCAGGAATAAAACCATCAGCACTTCAGCAGCTGGTTGATAAAACCCACCCAGCGGGGCTGCCAAGGAAGGCTCAGGGGGGGAGGAACAGTTTGGGGACACCACCTGCATGGGGAGCATCCTCGTGGGGAGCCCTGGGGAGGATGCAGTCGTGCCCAGCCAGGCTGAGCCATTTTGCTGGGGTGAGAAGAGCAGCAGGGGCTGGCGCGGGTGCCTGCCCAGGGAGGGAAGCCCTGCGGGTGCCAACAATGGGGTTTTGTGTAGCCCAGACAAGAAGAGCACCTGCCCCGGTGCTGGGAGCCAGCCAGGGGCACCATATGGAGGGGACCTGCACCTCGCTGCAGCGATGCTGCCTCGGCAGGGAGCCAGCCTGGCTGGGGATGTGGCCCTCAGCACCGAGAGGAATCATAGAATCACCAGGTTGGAAAAGACCCACTGGGTCATCGAGTCCAACCGTTCCCATCAATCACTAAACCATGTCCCTCAGCACCTCATCCACCTGTCCCTTAAAACCCTCCAGGGAAGGCAAGTCAATCCCCTCCCTGGGCAGCCTCTGCCACTGCCCAATGACCCTTTCTGGGAAAATTTTTTCCTAATGTCCAGCCTGAACATCCCCTGGTGGAGCTTGAGGCCATTCCCTCTCATCCTGTCCCCTGTCACTTGGGAGAAGAGCCCAGCTCCCTCCTCTCCACAACCTCCTTTCAGGTAGTTGCAGAGAGCAATGAGGTCTCCGCTCAGCCTCCTCTTCTCCAGGCTAAACACCCCCAGCTCTCTCATCCTGGCTGCGTCCCCCGACACGGAGAGGAGCCGTGCAGGATGGAGCCGTGCAAACCCCTCACTGGACCAGCTTGGAAACGCAACCGCTGGGCTCAGAGGAGATGGGTATGAGCAGCAGGTTGTTGCTGGGCAGCTCAACCATGGGGGCTCCATGCCCTGAGAAGGTGAGAGCACCAAACCTTGGAGCTTTGGTGGGAGCATCCACCCTCCCAGGGAAGGAGCAACAGGGCAGCAGGAGCTGAGGTCCTGGAGGGAAGGACCAGGGGTGCTGCCAGCACCCCTGGTCCTTCCCTCCAGGACCTCAGCTCCTGCTACCCTGTTCAAAGCCTCCCTGGCAGCAAGCTCATTTAAGGCTTTTCTTTGCTCCCAGCTGAAAAAAAAATAAAGGCCAAGGTAATCTGCCTGCCTGTCCCTCTTTGTCTCGGGGATAATAGCAGCCAGCAGCGTGGAGCCCCCCAGGGCTTTGCAGATTACAGCTTTCAGAGATGTCTACAGTGCCTGGACAAAAAATGAGAGGTGGTGGAGCAGAGCTGGGATGGCAGGGACGCCACAAGGTCACCCGCTCCCTGCCTGCCTCTAACTGCACCTCCCTTCTCCTTCCATGGGACGAGAGGGATGCGACGAGTGATGGGATGGTGGCAGAGTGACGGGATGGCAGCTCCTGGCTCCCCAGCTCCTAAATCTGACCCCTCGCTGCGGGCAGTTCTGAATATTTCACTGAGGGTTTTTGCTTTAGAATTCACACTTTGCAGATTCTGATAATTACACATCTGATCGGGGGGGTGGCAAGGGGGGATGGAGACAAACCCACGTAACCCACTGCAGGAACCACGATACCCGCTGCTGCTCCCGTCCTCACCATGACTTGTTTGCAAACCACCTACAGACCTGGGATGACTGGTTGGAGACGTGCAAAAAATCGCTCTACGGGGCTGAGCTGCAGCTGCCTTTTCAATCATAGAATCGCAGAATCACCAGGTTGGAAGAGACCCACCGGATCATCGAGTCCAACCATTCCCATCAAACACTAAACCGTGTCCCTCAGCACCTCGTCCATCAGCACCTTAGACCCCTCCATGAAAGGCGAGTCAACCACCTCCCTGGGCAGCCCGTTCCAGTGCCTAACGACCCTTTCCCTGAAGAATTTTTTCCTTAAAATAACTCAAAGGGAGAAAAAAAAATCCCAAACCAATTCCCCCATTTCCCATTAGTTTTGTCTGGCAGGAGGCGTCCCAGCCCCAGCAACAAATATCCACCCAGGAATGTCTCATATCTAAAAGCAAAAAAGAAGCAGGTGGGAGGAAACCCTCCGTCTGACTTTCTTACCCCGTGGGGGAGTTCAAACAGCTTTGAGAGGGCAGGAAGGGGCTCACAGCACTTTATGCTGATGCTCAGAATGGGGGATACAGGCAGAGAGGCGGATGGGAGGAAGATGCTGTCCCTTGTGCATCCCTCTCCGAGCTCGCCGTCCCCGCTGGGGCTGCCCACACCATCCCCTGGGTTGCAGACAGGCTCTGGATTCCTGCTCACCCCCTGCTCACCCTCCCTGCACGTCGTTTCTCCAATCTGCCCACATAGTGATGCCGACACCGGGGAGGGGGCCTGACCAGCGCACCCCACAGCGCGGGTCTTGGTGCCTTCGCAAAATTGATTTGGTTTATCCAAACCACTGGGTGCCCAAAGTGGCAACAGCATCCTCCAAAAAAAACTTCCCAGGCATCTGTGCGGGTGTTTTGCAGACCCTAAAGTGTCCCCGCACCCCAAAACCTGCTCTCCGTGTGCCACTTGCCTCGAGCATCACCTCTGTCCTGCCTTCTAGAGCCAGTGCTGAGATGGAGAAGGAACCAGATGGAGCAGAGGGGAGAGCCACCGGCCCAATAAAACCATGGCTAAAGCCGCGGTCCTCGACAGTCGAGCTCTGGGCTCAGCAGACCTCATCGCTCTGCCTGGCTCGGGGCGCCTACACCTTCCCCTGGGCACGCCGGGGGTGGCACTGGCGCATCCCCTTGGGATTCCAGCTCTGGCCTCCGCAGCCGATGGAGATAAGGACAAAACTCCTGCCCCGCGGATAAAGAAGGGGCCAGATTGCACTGCCAGCATCCGGCAGGTGACAGCCGAGCCAGGGAGGCCAAACCCAGCCACAAAGCGACTCCACGCAGGAATCGCAACCAGGACCCAGCAACCTGCCCACGGTCCGGGCAGCGAGCGAGAAGGACGGATCGGTCCCGGCTTCTCCTTTTACCTGGGGCCAACGTGAATCCTGAGGCGCAGGAGGGGAGACGGTGAAGCCAAGGCAGGTCAGGGAAACAGGATCCCCTCCCAAGGACCTTCTCAAAGGCACACGCAAAGGGGAAAATAAAAAGCTCGACCCCCCATCCCTGCTCCAGACAAAGGCAAACCTGGACACAGCCGCGCACACGTGAAATGCCCCCCAACCTGCAGACCCTGAGCCCCCCCAGCCCCGTAGGACCCCCAGGGTCCAGCATCTCGGACCTGAGCGACCCGAGAAAAACCCACGGTGGCGAAAGCAGCGCTGGGGAGGTACCTGTGCCAGCCCTAGTGCCACCCCAACCACAGGGCATCCCAGCGCCACCGTCCCTGCGGGGGGACAGGGATTTATTGGGGTGAGTGGCTGTCCCCCTGCCCTGGGGGCTGTGGGTGGAGGGCAGCGGGGGCTCCCCCCAGCACCCAAGCAGCCTCGCTCTCCAAGGGATCCCTCAGCCAGGGCCAACTTTACAAGGGAAGCAATTATTTCTTTTTTTTTTCCTTCCCCCCCAGCTGAAACAAAGACGAGGGCCGGAGCGAGCGCGAGCACGGATGAGAAAACAGGCGAGGAGCTAGGGGAGGGGGGGGTGGGGNAAAAAAAAAAAACCAAACCCCAAACCACACAAACCCACGGCTCTTGAAACAAGAGGGAAGGATAAAAAAGCAACCGGAGGCTGCAGAGGTAGATGTAGAGATGGGAGGGTGGGAAAAAAAAATTGCTGGGGGAAGAGGCGTCAGGCAGGAGCCGAGAGGGGAGCTGGGCTGGGTCCCACGTTTGGCAGAGCTGGGGAGGCAGCGGGCACCCCAAAGCCACCCAGGGGGATGCTGAGCCCCTCGGGGGAGTCCGGGCTCTGTGGGGAGAAGAGGGTGCAGGGGAGGAGGCGAGGGCTCGCCCCCCCCTCCCCAGCCCAGGGCACGGCTGCTGCATCCCAAGGATGCTCCGAGCCCCCCGAGGTGGCCGCGGAGGCTGTGGGGATGCGGGGGGGGGGAGGGGTCCCACCGACCCCCCCACCCCTGCATCCACCTGCCAGCCCCCAGCATCCCGCGAACCCCCCCGAGGTGTCCCCAGGGCCACCAGCCTTCCCCCATCCCGGGAGCCTTTGACACCCCGACCGGCGAGGTACCGGGAGGCAGGATCCGCCCCCGGGTCCATCCCAGCGCCACCGGCCGGGAAAAGGGAGGAAGGGGCGATCCCTGCATCCCCCGCTCCCCATCCCCGGGGATGCTCCCGCCTGGAGCGGTACCGGGGGGGTAGGTAGAATCTATCCCCGGGTCCATCCCAGCGCCACCGGCCGGGAGAAGGGAGGAAGGGGCGATCCCTGCACCCTCCGCCCGGACCGGTACCGGGAGGGGAGCAGGATCCATCCCGGGCTCCATCCCAGCGTCACCGGCTGGGAAAAAGGGAGAAAGGGGCGATCCCTGCATCCCCCGTTCCCCATCCCAGGGGATGCTCCCGCTTGGACCGGTACCGGGAGGGGGGCAGGATCCATCCCGGGCTCCATCCCAGCGTCACCGGCTGGGAAAAAGGGAGAAAGGGGCGATCCCTGCATCCCCCGTTCCCCATCCCCGGGGACGCTCCTCCCGGACCGGTCCCGGGCGGCGGGGAGAAGGGCGATCGCCGCATCCCCGGGGCTGCTCCCGCCCGGCCCGGTGCCGGGGGGTGCGGGTTGCGGTCCCCCCCTCGCCCTCCCCGCCCCGCAGCGCGGTCCCCGGGGCCGGTCCCGGTCCTACCTGCCGGCGCCGCCGTCCCCGTCTGCAGCCGCCGCCGAGCCGCGGNGGCACAGCTGGGGGAGAAGGCACTGCTGGGGGGGTCACATCTGGGTGAGGGGACACGGCTGAGGGACACAGCTGGGTGGGGGGGCACCCAGGGGGCACAACTGGGGTGGAACAGCTGGGTCAGGGGGCACATCTGGCTGAAGGGGCAAAGCTGGGGGGCACCACTGGGGGTCACAGGTGGAAGGGGTGGACAGTGCAGGATGGGGACAACTGGGGTTGTGGGGCATAGAGGGGGTGGGGGGCACACCTGAGGTGGGGCACAGTCCAGGATTGGGGCAGAGACTGAAATGAGGGGCACAGATGGGGAGGGGAATAGGGGTGAGGGGCACAGGTGAGGTGGGGGGCACAGCCCAGGATGGGGGGGCACAGCTGGGGTGGGGAGCACATGTGGGATGGGGGGGCACAGGTGGGTTGAAGGCACAGCTGGGATGAGGGGCACAGCTGGAGTGGGGGGTACAGGCAGGGTGGGGAGCACAGTGGGGGTGAGAGCACAGCCTGAGATGGGGGGGCACAGCTGAGGTGGGGGTACAGGTGGCATGAGGGGCACAGGTGGGGTGCAGGGAATAGCTGGGATGGGGTCACAAGCGGGGTGGGGGTACATGTTGGATGGGGGGGACCAGCTCAGGATGGGGGGAGTAGGTCTTATGGGGGGTGCATCCTGGGACGGAGAGCACGGTCCGGGGTGTTGGAGAAAGGGGGAGAACAGCCTGGGACGGGGTCGCCCACCCTGGCAGTCACCAAAACCATCTCAGCCAGCTTGGAGCATCCATGCTCCCACCTCCGCCTTTGATGCCTCACAACTAGTTTGCCTTCCTCTTCCTCTCTGAAGTGGTGGAAATAATCAAATCAAGAAAAAAAAAGAGAAAGCGCAGGTGATACCCAGGCTGAGGGATGGGGACCTGGAGCGCTCCCCTCCGTGCCAGGCAGAGATGGGACAGCAAGAGGGGACATCGGGCTGCGAGACATGGACCCTGGCTTTCCTTTCACCCAGTCTAGGGGCAGCAATTTTGTCTCAAAAAAATTGAGAGAAAAATCCCTGGAGAAGGATGGGGACAGGGATAGTGTCCCTGGAGAAGGATGGGGACAGGGATGGTGTCCCTGGAGAAGGATGGGAACAAGGATGGGGTCCCTGGAGAAGGATGGAGACAAGGATGGAGTCTCTGGAGAAGGATGGGGACAAGGATGGAGTCCCTGGAGAAGGATGGGGACAGGGATGGTGTCCCTGGAGAAGCATGGGGACAGGGATGGGGTCCCACCAGTGCCAGCCCCTAGGACAGCCCTGGGCTTCACACCCTTGACTCACCCAAGCTCCCTGGTCCCATGCGACCACAGCCTCTGGGCACAACCCCTGCCATTTCTCTAGCATTAATAAAACAATTAATGAATTAATAGATTGGAGGGACGGCTCAAAAATGCCACGAGCTGGAAGTGCCTCAATTTGGATGGCGGCAAGAAGTGGGCTCAAGGAAGGAGAAGAGGTTTCGGTGCTGGGGTGGCTGTTTTAATAGAGACAAATCCTGCTTGGGTGGCTCCTGAACTCCCTGCCTGCGCCAAGCACAGCCCTGCAAAGGGGAAAAGGGCAGGAGATGAGCTGAGTTTCCCAGGACAAAAACCCAAAAGGGGAGCAGAGGAGCCCAAGCTGCCGCGTCGCCTTTCACTACAAAGGGCCGAGAAGCAGCTCGGAGCTGCCAGCGACACCAACACGATGGGAGAGGGGATTTTTCTGGCTGATGCAGCAACAAAGGCAGTTAAATCTAGCCAGGTAAGAGGCTTTTGAGGTTGGCCGGCCATTCCCACAGCACAGGCTTCTTTTTTTCTTTTTTTCCCCCTTTTCTTTCTTTATCTCTTTCTTTCCCTCCCCTCCTTCTCTAAGGGGAATTATTTTTGGTAATCCCTGCGTTGCTGCTCGTTGGGCGCTGGAGCAGAAGTAAGCAGGTAAGCAGCACTTTCATCCCCAGCCTGGCTTTCCATCAGGGCTGGGACTCCAGCGAGGGGCTTTGAGCCTCAAAGGGAAGCGGCGCGGCTGGGCCAAGGCAGCTGGAGCAGCGCTAAGCTCGCGGCAGCTGGGAATTGCTTATTCTTTTGGATTGAAAGGCTGGGAGCGGAAAGCTACCTGGAGGTGAGCAGCTTTCATACCCAACGCCTGCTGCACCGGTGGAGTTGGGTGCTGTAAAGCATTACTGGGTGGTTCAGGGCTCTGACACCCACCTGGGCGTAGGAAGCAGGGTGCATCCATCACCCCCTCCTGCCTGGAAAGGCTGGGGGGACAGAGCTATCCTCAACACCAGGGTAGGTGGAGAGGTGACCTTGCAGCATGAAGCCGGGCCTGGGGGCTGTGTTGGGTGGCATCGGCTACTCAGCCCCTCCTGGAAGGGCAGAGGGTGCTGGGAGTGGAGAAAGCCACCAATAACACCAGTATCCATCGCCCTTTGTCAAGCCCAGTGTGTCTGTGTGGGGAGAGGCAGGTGCTCTGGTCCTAGGACGGAACACTGGGGTGCTAGGGTAGAAGGACATTGTGATCCTAGGGTAGAAGGACACTATGATTCCAGGGTAGAAGGACACTAGGATCCTAGGGCAGGATGCTACAATCCTAGGATAGAGGGACACTAGGATCCTAGAGCAGGACACTGTGATCCTAGGGTAGGACACTAGGATCCTAGGGTAGAAGGACACTATGATCCTAGGGTAGAAGGACACTAGGATCCTAGGGCAGGATGCTACGATCCTAGGATAGAGGGACACTAGGATCCTAGAACAGGACACTGTGATCCTAGGATAGAGGGACACTAGGATCCTAGAGCAGGACACTGTGATCCTAGGGTAGAAGGACACTAGGATCCTAGAGGGCAGGATGCTAGGATCCTAGAGTAGAGGGACACTAGGATCCTAGAGCAGGACACAACAATCCTAAGGTAGAAGGATGCTCCTGTTACCAGTGCCCATGGCAGGTAGCTCAGGCAATTCAGGCACTTCAGTGGGATTTTTCTGGGGATGGACCAGGATGGAGCCCAGACCTCTAAGCCAGCTGGAGGCCAGGAGAGTGTTTCCAAAGGGATCTGTGTCCCCAGAGATCCTCCCCAGGGAAGCCCCTTGGGCCAGGGTGCCCTCTCCCTGGGTGGCTGCCTTCCCACGGTTCAGCCAGGTGGAGGATGCGCCAGCGGCCCGTGACTCAGCTCCTCCTGATGCTTCGCATCAGCAGGTGGGATGTGAAATGAACCCAGAGGCTGGAGTGAGCTGTGGCGGTGGAGGCAGCGGCGGCTCAGCAAGCTGTGCCACTGCGCGGGCACCCACCGCCCCTCACCACGCGGAGGCTGCGGCTGTGACGGGGGGTGGCTGCAACTCATCTATCTCCCTGATGAAGCTCATCACCTCATCCTTCTGCTGAAAGCTCCTCGGACACCACCCCTTGGAGCCCAGAAGACCCTGCACTGATCCGGCTGGTGCAACAGCACCGCTGCACAGGCTCCATCCATCATCTCGTGATGCATCTATCAGCTCCTTTTGCGTCACCCCAGGCTTTGTGGTGACCCAGCCGTGCCAGGACGGTGCCTGTTGCTTCCCGCAGCACCTAACCTGGTTGATGGTGCAACAAGAACCTCCTCCCGTGCCCCCCAGCACCCTGCTCAGGGACCTCAGGCCCTGCCTCGGCACGGGGCAAAAACGATGGAGGATTCCTCTTTCTCCCCATCCTCCTCCTCCTCCTCTCCTCCTTCCTGGCTGGCATCCGCCGCCACAACAAGATTAAACCAATTGCACTGTTATTTGTTTCATATTTAATAAGAGCTTGAGGACCAGATCTCCCAGCAAGCCCCCGCTATCAATCAAACCTGCACAGAGTCCCCATTCGCGCCTGCCTTTCCAAGAAGAAAGAAAACAAAATTGGACTAATTTATTATTCATTCGTTCATTAAGTCCGTATTAACCAGATATATTATAAAGGAAAACAGGATTGCGCCTTTTGATCAGCTAACTCTCTGCTCATGAATATCCATGAGGCTCCCACCCCAGCCCCGGCACCTCTCCCGTGTGCAGAGAAGCCGACGGCGAGTGCTGGTGCCAGGAGGGGTCCTGGCACACGATGGGGCTGGGAAATCGCTCTCAGATTTCTCTGCTTGCAGGGCATTAGGAGCGGCTGTGCCACCCTGGGGGTCTCCGGAGCTCAGGCCACCCATGGGTGCCCATGGCTGGAAGGAGAGGTCAAGCCCCACGGGGTGCAGAGAGGTGACGGTGGCATCTCGAGGGGCACCGGGGTGATGGGTTCCCCTCCTGCCTGCCTGGGGCTGAGCAGGGAGTCGAGCAGGTGTTGTTTCCACAGTGTGAAAAAGCAGCATATGTCCCTGGTTGCCCAGCACGCCGCGGCGGGTGGTGATGCCGGGGGCTCCCCCGATGCCACGGGGAGGCAGAGCGGGACCCGTGGTACTAGCAATGCCCAGTGGGCCCAGCACAGGACCAGAGCAATGGGTCCTTGGAGCCCCTTGGTCCAGCGCAGGGATCAGGCTGATGTGGTGTTGTAGAGACCGGCTGGCGTCACCTCTTCGGCTCATGGCAACACACACCTGGGCCAGAGAGCAGAGCAGAGCACGGGAGAACCTCATCCCACCATTCCCACCATGCCCAGGGGGTGCTGCATCCTGCGAAAAAACCGGGTGCACACGGAGAGATGCCGGGTAGCACATCTGCACGATGTCCGTGCACCCGTGCAGTCCAGCCAGACCCAAAAATAGGTTGGTTTAAAAAATGCATCACTTTGAAGTTATGTAAATGAAAGGCAGCAGCAGACAGAGCATGCTGGCAAAAGGTTTCCTATTTGATTTTTTTTTTCTCCTCCTCGCCAGCTTCCTCCAGTTAAAATTGGGTTGCAATTCATTAATAAAGGAACAGTTGTACTGAATAAGCTCCCATGCTTAAATCAGGACAGAGAAGCGTAATTAACCCAGCTCCAGTCTGATGTGATGGAAAAGGAAAATGCTCTTCTGTTTTGGTCCCTTCTCTTAAAAGCCCGCTGCGTTCTCCCGGCCTCTTGGGAACGGAGTCGAGCTTCTTATTTAAAAATGAAGCTTGCAGCCTGGCGGAGCGGGTTCATGTATATATATAAAAGCTGTCATGATGATATTTTATTCATACCCCTCTTCCCCTTCCCTTTGCTTGGAAAATCCAGGAGCAACCAGCAGGCAGCTTGGAGAGAGAGAAAGCAAGATTCCCCTTTTAAAAATAAATTACAGATGCAAGTCACATTAGTTGAAACCCCACAAGGCAGCAGATTCCCGAGTACCGGGCTGGCACCAGCAGCTTTCCCAGCCCGGACCCAGCGTGGCAGCTTCTCATCCCAAATGCCACCCCCGGGAGCCGGAGGGGACAGAAGGGATAGCTTCAGCATCGGGATTGCGCTGCTGATTTATGTGAGCTGAGGACGTGGCCTTATTTTTTTTAATTGGAGCTGGCACCTAAATTACAGCCTAATTACAGACAGGACCAGGAGGGTCCTACGAGTGGGATTCAGCCCATCTTCCTTGGCTGAAGGCGAGGGGGCTCCTTCTCTGCTGATGTTTTTAAGGCTGAATTTGCCACCTTTCTTCGCGATGGTGTGTCTGGGCGAGCTAGACACCGTCCAGCCACCGTCGAGCTGGCTCGCTGCTCTGCATGTTGATGCCTCCTCCCTGCAGCTCGAGCTGCTCTGCCCAGCCTTGCTCCCCCATCCCTCCCTCGCAGCTTTACCTGCTGTAAAAAGAGCCTCCTGCTTGCATGGGAAACTGGCCTGGATGGTGTTGGGGCAGGGAAGAGCTGCCCACAAGGAGGGGGATTGCTGCACTGGGGCAGAGGGATCCCGCAGGGCAGACCTGGAGAGCATGGTCCACGGAAACTGGGAGCCCTGGGGAGGGCGGTGGCATTTTTGCGAGAGGCAGCAGCTGCTGAAGCCCCCGTGGGACCAGCCATCGCCCCATCGTCATCTCCTCGGCTGGGGTGAGCTGGGGTCACTGCCTAGAGAGATGCAGGCAGCCAGCACCAGTCTGCGCAGGAGCAGCCCCATGATGGGGAGCAGCCCTGAGATGGGGACGTGCAGAAGCACCTCTGTGATGGGAACGCGCAAGAACATCCCTGTGACAGGGACATGGAGGAGCAGCTCCACAATGGGGACATAGGATCATAGAATCATAGGAAAAAACAGGTTGGAAGAGACCCATCGGCTCATCGAGTCCAACCATTCAGGAGCATCCCTGTGCCAGAGCCGTGCAAGAACATCCCTTTGGCAGGGAGGCTGCAGGAGCAGCAACAGGGACATATCAGAGCATCCTCATGACAGGGACATCTAGGAGCAACCCTGCGCCATGGGGCTGCTCAGATTCCTGCTGCGGCCTCTGTGAAGGGCTCCGTCCTCAGGATGCAGCTCAAGAAGGGCCCCACAGCACCATCCACATCAGGGACCTCCCCGGGGACCTTCTTCTCCATATTTCTCCACACCTGGTGTCCTGTGCCTGTTTCCCTCTCCCCACAGCCCTACCCCAGGGCGTTCTGAGGTTGCAGGGGTTTTATTATCCCGGTTGATCCCCAGTACTGTGCCGTGAACCCATCGCATGCCCCACAATCAGCCAGGCTGGCGCTGCTGGGTACCAGCTCAGAGGAGCAGGAGCATCTCTGGGGCTCATCCTCTCCAGCCACGCGCCAGCAAGCTTGGAAATCCTTGACGGGGCGAGCTGGGACCCTGATGCTGAAGGAGGTGTGGGACAATGCTGTCCAGCCCTTTTGTGGCATAAATGCTTGTGGTGAGGAGGGGGCGAAAAAAAAAGAGAAATCAGTGTTTGTTTCTTTTGGAGAAGATTGCTCTCTGCACGCTCCTTGTATTTAGTTGTTATTAAAGGGTTGTTTTGCTGTCAGTGAAAGCCTGCAATTACGGGCTCTCTCTTTTTTTTCCCTGGCTGTCACTGCAATTCCCCATGAATGCATTGCCCACAATTTTAGCATTTCTGCACTTCAAGGGGAAAAAATAACACCCAAAAATTGAGATTTGGCTTGACACTTCTCACGTTAACACAGCTGATTTCGAGCTCCTACGATTGCTTTCTCCCCCAAAACCCATTTTGGGGACTCAGAGCAGGGTGTAGCTGGGCACTAGCAGGAGCTCATTGCTCTTTCCCCCCTTGCTTGCACGACTCGTATAGCTACAGGCAAAAAGATTGCAGGAATCCCACTGATGCCAACCTCAAAGCCAACCCTGGAGCCAGGAAGCCAACGCCGTGGCTGGGAAGCCAACGCCACCTCATGCCCTGCTCCCAGGAGTGCAGCCAGGGAAAAAAAAAATAGACAATTTTCCTTGAAGATTCTCATAAATTTCCCTTGGTGAAATAAATAACAGCTGATGGATGCATCTTGCCATGCATCTGTCCACACGGCAGCTCCGCACGTTGCCTCCCGTGCCCTACAAACCTGTCCCTGTGCGGTGTGGGGCATCCCCAGCCAGAGCCAGCATCCCTCCGGGAGCCGGGGATGCAGCAGATGGAACAGACCTGGCTCCAGCACATCCCAAATCCTTGACGTGCACGGAGGAATTCCCCCAAAGTTCATGGGGACTCAGCTCCTCTCTCCAAAACCCTCCTCCCCAGTGGTATCACCGCTAACCCGATGGGGCTAATTTTAAATTAAGCTGCACCCCCCACACCCCTTGACACGCATCTCCCCGTGGCACTGAAATTAAATGTAGGCTGTAATTTGGCATTTGAGAAGCGAAAGGGATGGTGGCCCTAAGGGAAAAGATAACAGCTTGGCTGTTTGTGTTAAATAGCTGTCTGCGAGCTTCAAACTGCAGCCAGAGATTCAGCTCGCCGCTGGGCAGGCTGCCAGCTGCCCGCCTGCTTTTTTGGCTACAGCTCCTTTGCCGCGAGAGGCTCAGTGGGGGGGACCCCAGCCCTGACCCCCCCCCATGACATCTCACAGCACATCTGCTTCTTCCCCACCCTCCACGGCTTCTGCTGGAACCGTCTCGCGGAGAGAGACACCGAGAGTTGGCGTCCAAGGGGCTCGGACAAGCGCTAGGGATGGATGCACAGTGCGGGGGAAGGAGGTTGGTGCTTATCTGGAGCATCCAGAAAGCTGGTATGGGCCAACACAGCCCAGAGCTTGTTGCACCTTGAGTGTTGAGTGTTGTATGGTGGTGGCAGCTCATCGGGGTGTCCTGTTTGCATAGAATCACCAGGTTGGAAGAGACCCACCAGATCATTGAGTCCGATCATTCCCACCGATCTCTAAACCATGTCCCTCAGCACCTCATCCACCCCTCCCTTAAACACCTCCAAGGAAGGTGAATCAACACCCACCCTGGGCAGCCTCCAATGATCCTTTCCATGAAAATTTTTTTCCTAATGTCCAACCTGAACCTCCCCTGGTGGAGCTTGAGGCCATTCCCTCTCATCCTGTCCCCTGTCACTTGGGAGAAGAGGCCAGGTTCCTCCTTCACATTATCGGTTGCATGGTGGGAACAGCCCGTCAGAGACACCCTCATCACACGTTGCGCACGAAACTGTGGTTCCCAAGTGGTTAGGCAGGTGACACAGAGCAGAGACACCTTGGGTTAGTGTTTGATAGGAACGGTTGGACTTGATGATCCGGTGGGTCTCTTCCAACCTGGTTGTTCTATGATTCTATGCCTTGTGCCAAGCCAGCCAGAGGTAAAGGCTGACCCTTGAACCAAAGGGAATTCCAAGCCTGGGCACCACCAAATGCCGCACCAGCAAGGACCTCCAGCTGGCCAAGCTGGGATTTGGCCTCGACACAGCACAAAGGTCTCTAGAGCGACTCCAGCTCCTGGCACTGCTCATGGAGTAAAGCTACCCGGTGCTCAAGGACTTTCTTTTCAATAAAACTTTGCTTTGTTCAAACCAAATGTTTCTCTTGGCCTGAAACAAGAATTAATTCTAATATAGAGTTCATTTTTTTTTAAATGTTAATGGATGTTGTTAATAAAAGCGAGACTTGGAGATGGTAATTTCCAGCAGCAGAACATGCCTGGTTTGGGGGCAGTTTGTACTAAACAGGTGAAATTCGCCAAGCTGGTGGGGGAAATTGGTGTGTGCTCCCTTTGCACAAGGTGTCCCTCTGGCTGGAATAGGGACTCCCACTCCAAAACCACCTTTGCAAGGACCGGAGCTGGCAGAGGATGGGAAGAGGCAGACACCCCCGTGCTCTGAGCCGGTTGCAGCCTGGGAACAGAGCTCCCTGACTGAACAAGTTACCTGATGCACCCCAGAGCCCCTCGACTCTCACGGGACACCCAACCCACCCACCTCCATCCCTCCTCTTCCTCACCTGGGCCCAGTTACCATTTCCCAGGGAGCAGCTAGTCCCTCCCAGCCCTTTGTACCACTCGCCTCCATCCTCCCCTTTGTTTAGCATTTTAATTATTTTAATTACCTTGTTTGCCAGCTTATCGCTGCGCTCAAACCCATCTGTGAGCGCGCAGGCAGACACCCAGACTTTTATCTTCAGCCCGCCGCCAGCCCGATTAGCATTTTTTTTTTTTTTGGTGGAGGAAAGGAGAAATTAGCATTTCTGCCTGGGCCAGCGGGGCAGGCATCGTCCCCATCCCTCGCCTCGCAGGGTCACTTCATTCTTCCCAGAAGAATGGGGCTAATTTATCTCTCCCAGCCTTGTATCCATTTCAAATGAGAGATTAACTAAATAACAAATATCGAGCCCAAGCTGGGGTGATGCCCGTGCTCTGTGGTGGGGTTTTCCTTCCCAGATGAGATAGGTGCCATCCCCGGTGTTGGCTCACCAGGAGCACAGCGTCTTTGGGGAAAAAAATCTTTTATTTTCTATTGAATTTAGACACCAAAATGCTGCTTGGTGGGGAATGTTGGGGTCAAAGGTGGGGATGTTTGACCTGATGGTGAATGGGAGGGGCTGGAAATGCAGTCAGGGGCTTCACTCTGTGCTTATAACAGCCACGTTGCTACAGGAGCAGATGATTGAGGTGCTGAGGGACGTGGTTTAGAGATTGGTAGGAACGGTTGGACTCGATGATCCGGTGGGTCTCTTCCAACCTGGTGATTCTGTGATTTTTTCAGGTGGGTTGCGGGGCTGGAGCTCCCTGCTCTCCTTCAGGGAAAAAAATGACAGATTTCACCGCTGGAAACACTTTTCCAGCATCCTCTTAGCGCTGCTTAAATGCTTCTCCCAAAGAGGCCCGGCCACCGATAAATCTGTATCAGCTCACCTTCAAACGCACTTCGATGCCCTATTTTCTCTCCACAACAACAAAACAACAGCCCCATTTTTGGAAGCGGCTGCAAAGACCCTGGTTGGGCTTCCCTGAGTGACTCGATCTCCCTCTTCCCTGCAGCAAAGCATCGTTACAAGCGCACCAGAAATCTCCTCACGCCCAATAAAATCCTTTAAGACCCAGAAAAAGCAATGAAGATCAATTTATTGGTCCTTAACTCATTAAACAAATGAGCCAGATGTGCAAAAGCATCCGTCAGCCTGGAGAGTCTTGAGGGAGGCAGGCGGGGGAGCCTGTAGGATGGGGTGCAGTGAATTTTATCTATAAATTACAGAGACACCAGTCTAGGGAGCAAGCTGGGGGAGCAGCACTTCCCTCTTGGCTCTTGCCCTTCTTTTAATTTAAAGAATCTTTACACCAAGGGACAGTTATCGATAAGGGTTGGCGACAGTGCCATAACCTCCCTCCCCTGCCACCACCAAGCCTGGTGCTGGCTCCTGGATCTTTAACTCAGGCCATTGCTTGATGCGGGTCCCCCGGAGGAAGAAATCACGCTGTTGCGATGGACGCGCTTTCTTGGGAAGCCCTCTGAGAGATGCTACAGCTGCCGGGGCCAGGCTGGATGATGCTGGTTTCTGTGGAAACAGCAGGGCTAGTTCCACGGACCACAGCATCCCCCCTGCTCCCAGAACCAGCTCTTCTCACCCAGTTTACAGCTGGAGAGCAAAGACTGCAGGAGGGTAACACCAGCAGCACGGGGCTGTCTCCATTCCCAGCCTGGTCCAGCCCAATCTTCCGCAGGGAACAGCAGGTTCACCCTAGCCCACCCCCTTTTTTGTGATGTACAAGGTGTTTCCTCTCACAGGGCTCCCCAGGGTGGGAGACAACGCACTGAACCTTGCCCTCCACATCTCCTCCCACTCAAATAAAGGGCTCAGATCCCCCACCGAGACTTAACCCACCTGGTGCAGCACCACAGGCCCTCCTCAACGTCACCCCGACCTGGGCAAGGTGGGACACAGCGAGAAGGACACAAGGACCCCTGTGAGCACAGCCAAACCTTGCAGCTTGCCGGGCAGGTGCCCGCTGGATGCCAGGCTCCCACCTATCCCAGGCTCCCACCCATCCCAGGCTCCCACCCATCCCAGGCTCCCCTCACAAGCAGCTCGGCTCGTTAGGGATGCCGGGATGATGGAGTATCCTGCCGGAGCAGAGGAAGCCAGGCAAAACCTCTCCATCTATCAGGGCCCCCACTTTCTGCCAAGCACATTAGGGGATAATTAAGTAAAAATAGGCCTTCCGACCAGTGTAGCTCATTAAGGCCTAATTAAGTTAATTAGTGCCAGGTGTGGATTGCAGCGCTTGCGCGTGTGGCTGTTGTTTGCTGTAATTGCATTTTCTCAGCAGCTTCCTCCGCCAGGCTGGAGCGCAGCCAGCAGCGAAGGTACTCGGTGCCCTGCTGTTGGTGCAACACGGAGCGGCTGACGGGCACCGAGCGACGGGGGCGATTAACCCTTCTCTCTCTGTGCCTCCCAGGGCAGGTTTCCCACCCCAAAGCCAAGTCTGGCCCTGCTCCATCCCTCCTGGTGTGATCCTGCTGCCTCCACACAGCGGAGGGATGAGGTAGCGGTGACCAAAAGCAGCTGGGAAGGCAGAGGATGGCAGCGGGCAACGTCTCCCCAGGACCCAGCAGGGTCACTGGGACTGAGATCTCTGAAGTCATAGAATCATAGAATAACCAGGTTGGAAGAGACCCACCGGATCATCGAGTCAAACCATTCAAGTCGTTTGAAGGTAAATCTGGGTAAGGATGAAGAAGCAGAGAGAGCCAAACACACTGGTGGTATCGGTGCTGATGAGTGAAAGAAGAATGACAGGAGAAAGGGTGAAAAGGACGAGAGAAAGGTGAGGAGAAAGCATGAGAGGCTGAGGAGAGAGCTGCCAGGCTCTGATCTATGCTCTGTGCACCCGGGAGCAATTAGTGCCTGTGCTCCGCGGAGACACTGGAGAGATGAAGATGTGACTAAGTCCAGGCTATTTTTTGCTGAGGTTACTGTCACTAATAAACGGAGACTGCTCCTCGCCACGTGTTCCTGCTTCTTCCAGTGTCTGGGCATGTGGCGTCCTTCTCCGAGCGCGGCCTCGCCGGTAGCAGCCTCGCTCAGAGCTGACCTGGGCTCCCTCCGGAGAGGCAAGACTCGGAAACAATCCCATGAAATACGGCTGGCAGCCAGAGAGGGGACTGGGAGGCCCCACAGACACAGAGAGCTCTCCTCCAATCCCACCCCCATCCCAGTACCATGAATTTGCCTCCACAGAGGCAGGAGCAGCCGGAGAGCCCTATCCACACCCCGGGATGGGTGCTGGGGGTCAGAGCCGTCTTGCCTGTGCCCTCTGGTTGGCGGGAAGTTGCCGCTGCCGGCACCGCCGTGGCAAGCACAGAAGGAAAAAGGAGTCTGGAAGGGAGGCAGGAGGAGAGCTGAGTCCTCGCATCCCCTGCCGTGATCTCTCAGCACTGAGATAATTGCCTGCTGGTGACAGCTGAGGTCAGGCATGACGGATACCTCGGGAAGAGCTCCTGGCTCCAACCTCCCTGCAGCAACCCAGTTCAATACTGGGATTCGAGAGGCAATTTTCCAATCTCCCTCGGTGCAGGCTCTCTCTGGGTGGATCCAGGTGGCGATCCTTGGGCCATCCCTGCCTTCAGATCACACGCAGCCCCATGAAAAAGCCACACACATGGGCTGTGACCCCGGGGTAGGGATGGGGATACCAAGCCTGAAGCCCTGGATCTCCCATGGGTGCAGTGAGACCACTCAAGCAGGACCAGTGTCCACCTCGGTGTCAGCAAGGCTGGCCAAAGGAGGCTTTTCCATCTTCCTTTTCCCTCTCCCTGTCACCCCATCCTGACACACCAAGGATGCTCAGAGCATCGGGCAGGCCCATATCATCTTCCATGGGGAAGGGGATGCCCTGCAGCCCCCTCAGATGGCTGAGAGGCTGGTGGGCACATCCCGGGGCTGACAAGGGCTTTGCTTTTCTGTCCCCCTGCTCCACCAGTGGGACCGGGGCAGGGTGGGACAGCAGCACGTTGGGGATGGAGGAGCCACGGAGCACGATGCCATCAGCTCGGAGCAAGCATGTGGCCAGGGAAGGACGCAGGCAGGCAGCGAGCACCAAGGAAGCTCCACAGCACCCTGGCTGCCCTCTCGCTGGAGCCGTGGAGCACGGAGGCTGACAGGATCATTACAGCTGCTATCTGGGCTCACTGGCTCGTCCCTCTCCCCTTCGCCTTTTGCATAATGGATAGGCTGTGAGTAATGGGAAATGGCAGCCCAGCCGCGCTTGCTGGCAGCCCCTTAATGAAGAATATGGAAATCTCATCAGTCCAATCAGGCCAGCAAATGAAACTGCTTTCCCCCGACGATGTGAGCAGAAGGCTAACGACCCGCACTCCCCAGCTCCATCCCTCTCCCAGGAAGCCCCCCTTCTCCTTTCCTTGTTGACAAGTGAGCTGTGAACTTCATTTTTTCCTGGCAAGCGGAGCCCTAGCTCATCTTCTTTGCCCCTCTTCCCCACGCTCGGAGCAGCGCGTGTTTCTGGCCTGAGCCTTCCTCTTGATCCTGCAAGGGTTTCCTTCCCCACCCATGGTGCTGTCACTGGGTGGGTAACACCATCTGCAGGTTGTCACCCGTCCCCTACTCCTAGTCCTCGCTTGTGTCCTCCTGCTGTGCCTGAGCCTCCCAGCATCACTTTGCCACAGCTGCAGGTGTGGGTCTGTGTCCCGCGGTGGGGATGTGGGACACACGTGGTCCCCCGTTCACAGACACCTGACATCACTGTGTCTGTGGAGGTTTCTGCTGACCTTGTGCCACACGAGTTCCAGCACAACCGAGCTCCGCGTGTGTGCACCTCCTCCTGCAGCAACACCTGCAAAGACCTACAGCATGGAGAAATTTGCATTTTCTTCTCTTGTCTCCTTTGCACATCACCTGCAGCCTTGAGACTGGTGGAGAGAGGACAGGTCCCTCTCCACTTTCCTCCTGAAGCATGTATCATCTTCAAGCAAGACCTCCAACCACGACGCCTGCACAGTGACAGCTCCGGTTTTGCTGGAATTTGAGTATCTTAGGAGAAACTTTACACCTCAGTCACACAGGAACCACCCCGCTAGGAGCTGGAACCAGTACCCCCAACCCAAACTGCCAGAGGAGGTTTAGGCTCAACATTAGTTAAAAATTTTTCATGGAAAGGGTGATTGGGCAGTGGCAGAGGCTGCCCAGGGAGGGGGTTGAGTCACCTTCCCTGGAGGGGTTTAAGGGACAGGTGGACAAGGTGCTGAGGGACATGGTTTGGTGTTTGGTAGGAATGGTTGGACTCGATGATCCGGTGGGTCTCTTCCAACCTGGTGATTCTATGAGTCTATGGGCAGGAGGCTGGCTGGGAGACGACCACTCACTGGTCTGGGGAGAATGCTTAATTGCTGCCTTTCCCATCCAGCGTGTAGCTCCTAAACTCCTGGTGTGCTTCAGCTGTGAACTTGCCCAGAAGCGCCGAGGTGGGTTTACGTTTGAATAAAATCCCAAGCTGCGTGCACACCTGATGCGTTCATCCGTGCGTGAGCACATCCAGAGCATACAGTCTTTGTACAGCAGAGGATGCTAGCTCAAGGCTGGAGGAAGCCGTTGGTTTGCATGAGTTATAAGATCATATCTGGAAACACCTCTAACAAACCCAGATCAGTGCAGCAGCTCCGCTGGCACCGGTCCCCGGCGCAAGCTGTTTGCACACACCAGTAATGATGTGAACGGGCTGCCGTTCAACATCGAACCATTGAAATGAAAGGCTGAGGAGAGACGGAGCCATAAACATTTATTGCAACACTCTGCGTATCATCAGCCGCTGATTCGGAGGCAGTGGAAATGTGCAGCTGAAATAATGGGATTTACCAGAGACTGAGATGAACTGTCCTTAACGGATGGTTGTGGAAGGGAAACAACGGGCCCTCTCCAGCATAAAGCCATTCTTAAAATAAAGCAAGGGGGTTGGGGGGGCTTTGTTGCCTTTATTAACACTAATCTTTTATCATTTTAGAGCCCATCCCAGCCATCAGGACCCAGCCACGGCTGAATGAGAAAGCCAGCTTGAAGATGATGCATTGAAATATTCCAGAGGAACAGACACCAAAGTTATGGTCACTAGACACTGAATGTGTCGTTTGCTGGAAAGTCGACACCATTTCTGTTTCTCTATTTGTTTGATCTCCTTTACATTTCTGTCACTGGCAAAAGCCAATCTAGGAATTTTTTCAGCTACTCTCTCTTCCCTATTTTTTTTTGCCTGTTGCTGCAGCGACACAACTCCAGGTCATTAATAACGATAACAAAAAATCCACCTTTTCAAACCAGAAGCACTTCCGTCTCCTGCCACCCACCGAGGCTGTTGGTGCCCACCTCTGGGAGGAGGACACGTGCAAAAGAGCAGGTTAAGGCAGGAGCCAGTGGTGCTCAGCGCTGCTCTAATCAAATTGTCTCACATCACCTTGGAGCACCCTGTAATGCTCCCCCAGCTAACAGGCTGGAGCGCTGAGAAAAGCAGTGTCAGAAGAAAGCAAGAAGAAAATCATTTGATAGACTTTTATTATTTTTTTTTACATTGATTGGAAAATTGAGGTTATGGATTTTTTTTTTAAAGGACCTTCAGACAAAATCTCTCTGTCTCTTTCTCAGTTACAGAAGAGACCCCAAGGAAATGTTTCCATTACAGATTATCCAAGGTGTTTCCTGCACTTCAAAGTACCCGATATTTGAAACAGGAGACAAACCTCATTTAACTCTATCAGATTTACAAACAGTTTAGCTTTGGTTGCATTGAACGTCGGCCACAGGCCCTGTGGAGAAGAATTATCTCTTACCCCTGCATCTAAATGTCTCCTGGATGCAGAAAGGTTGCTGCTGTGGCAAACAGAACATAATTTACCCCCTAAAGAGGGAGGTCAGATTTACAGCTGACACTTGTCAACCTGCTATCATAGAATCATGGAATCACAGAATGGTTTGGGTTGGAAGGAACCTTAAATCCCATCCAGTTCCACCCCGTGCAGCAGGCAGGGACACTTCCCACTGGACCAGGCTGCTCAAAGCCCCATCCAACCTGGCCTTGAACTCCTCCAGGGAAGGGACAGCCACGATTTCTCTGTGCCAGCACTTCACCACGCTCATTGTGAAGAATTTCTTCCTAATGTCTAATCTCAGTCTTCTCTCTTCCAATTTAAAGCCATTGCCCTTCATCCTTATCACTCTATGCCCTTGTAAAAAGCCCATCCCCAGCTTTCTTGTGCTCCCTTTTCAGCTGCCTGAAGGCTGCTGAGAGGACAAATACACCTGGACCGAGGTAAGAGAGAACGTAATGATGTCCCTGTCCCATCTCAGTCATCCTAGACAGCCCAAGATTTAGTACAATGTTCATACCTCATTGGTCTCTTTTCTACCCCCTCGACACCAGCATCTCTGATAAAACAAGCCTCCCCAGGAGCCTCTACCATATGTCATTTTTCTTGCTCAAATGGGTCGCAGAAGGGACTTGCTTTTGTTTCCACCAACACAAAACCAAAAAAAAAAACCAAAAACAACCACAAACCAGAACCCCAAGGCTACATCAGTATGGGATGTGGGTGGTTGGAGAAAAATGGGTTTCCTGCTGCTTTGTGTGTCCTAAAGCCTATTAATTGGTACTCTGTCTCCACCACTTCTTGTTTTGCCTGACAGGTTAAGCCCGCGCTGGCTTGATGAGACATTAGCAGCAGAACTTCTCCTGGGCCGCCCTGCCACGATTCCCACTCCTACAATTCAGATGCCCGGCGATTAGCTGATGCTGAAGGCAGCGTTTGAAGTCGCTTGCACCACATCTCCTCGCTGAGACCTCAAACAGACCCCACAGCCCTCTGAAGATTGCTGTGAAATACGTAGAAAGAAAACGGTCTCTTCGAGAAGAGGTTGGATCAAGGCAGGGTGGAGGTGCAGGGGCATCTAAGCAGTAAATTGCTGCCTGTTCTGCTGTTTTGAGCACTTGGGTTCTTGCTGCCCAAGCACCCCTGCTTCACAGATCTCTCAGAAATGAAGCTGGTCATCCCACCTCTTTGTGAAGGTGAGAAGCAGCCAGTGAGGTATCTGAAAGGGCTGGGGTGGGGTGAAGGTTGGACTCGATGATCTGGTGGGTCTTTTCCAACCTGGTTGTTCTATGATTCTATGATTCTATGAAGAGGATGTATTTTCCGTGGGGCTGGGGTGGTCGTGCCCTGATGGAGCAGGTCTCAAGAGCAGTGACCACGTAGTGTCCTTTCCCTGGGTGTCCCACAGCCGTAACTTGGGGCTGGAAGACCTAGGATCACCCCCTCCTGCTACACCTTCTGTGATAGGAGTGAGTAAATTTTGACTCGTTGCTTCAGGTGTATTCAATCTCCTGTGATTGCTGCTGTTTAAAGGATTAGGAACCTGCTACTGAACTCATCAGTGAGGCTGTTGCTGTCGTCAGAGGAGAGAGAGGGGCTGCTGCAGAAGGTGAGTCTCTCCATGCTCAAACACATCCCAGGGTAAGACAAACCTCCCTTTCAGAGAAAGCCCTGGATCAGGTGGCACGTGTTTCTGGAGAGGAATCCTCTCTCTCGATATTGCTAGATGATTATTGGGGAAATTTTCTGGTGGGGTGTGCGGCACGTAGAAGAGAAGAGGTTGTTGGAGGTTAACATCTTTCTCTCTCTTATTTTCCTGGCCCTGTATGACTACTGGATGAATAGAGGGAAGATCACAGGATCACTTACCAGATTGCACACTGTGCCAGTTTTCCCTGTCTTAAAATCTTCTGTTTCTTCCCCTCCCTCTCGTGCCTTAAGGATTATTATCTCGGACTTTGCTCTTTCTTCTGAGCTGGTCTCACCTCCTCATAGGCTTCCAAGAGCCCTGTTCCCATCAGTGGTGAGAACTTGAGTCTTCATTCCTCCTTCTCATCCAGAAGATGGTGTTTTCTTCTACGCTTCCTACTAAAGGTGTGTTTGTGGCTGCACCAGATCCTGCTTCTTCCTACCTGCCCTGAGCCCTACTCAGTCCCACAAGGAGGAAACCTAAGAAACACACACACTAACACCCCTACAAATGCAAGAAAAGGAACTTTTTTTTTTTTTTAGTGTGGCTTCACATCTTGCTCAGAAGCTGATTTCAAGCTCTTCAAATCATACGATGATATTTGCAGTTCTGCACCTTTTGAAAAGGAAAAGCAGGGCTCAGATAACCTGCCCTGAAATGAGGGGGCAGTGGGCTGGTGTGAGGGAGGTGCAGGTGATGGAGGAGCGATGGGAGAATGATCCTTCACTGCAGCTGAATCATTAAACCCTGAAGCGTATCTATCAAACCCAGCGCAGGGATTACACGTTCTCATCCTGGAGCGCTCCCCTTAGCAGCAGCTTTTGGAAAGACCAAGACTGGGCAAAGGAAAGGAAAGGTTACCATATTTTTCTGTTTGGATTGACACGTTTGCCCCATTATTCATGGTTGGTGTGCATTTTGCTTCCACTTGGTTCCCAGCTTGCTTTCTAGCTGGGTTTTCGTGCCTTTGAGGCAAGCAGCATTGAAATGGTGCCAGAGCCACAGTCCTTTGCCAAGAGCCAACTGTGCATGCCCTAGGCTTTGGTTTTCACTGGCGATAGTCCCAGGAGAAGGTGTCTGTGGTTCCCCCATTGTCTGTGTTGCCTCTCTTCTCCCGTGGCCAGCTCACTAATCACTTTTTAAATCTACCAGCTAATTTTTTTTTAAGTAGATGTGATGGAAGAGTAGGTGTCTCGAAGACAAGTGTTATGAAAACAGGTGTCCGGGTCTTTTTCCTCCTTTTTATTCCAGTGCCAGCTGAAGGGGAAGGTTACGATGTGTGAGCTCACCTTAAATTAGACGTCAGGTAATCCATCGGGGAGACAGCAATACCTTATAAATCCATTCAGGGCTGAAGAAAAGCTTCCACCGGTGCCTCTCACCATCCACAAGACACTCTGTGTCTCTGTCAAAAGCTACGGGTTCTTCTTTACTGCCGGATCAGCTGGGGCAGAGTGCCTTGGGATGGCTGAGCACCGGGGAAAAGACAGTTGTGGGATGCTGTTCACAGCTTGATTCTTGATGGGTCCTTGCCCAGCACTGACTTGGGCTTTATTTTCTGTTTATGCCCCAAGTAGAACTGTAGAAAAAGCAACGTCCATCCTGCCCAGCATCCCATCTCTGCAAAGCTATTTGCATTCTCCTAAGATGCTATGAGGCCTGAAAACCAGAAAAAAAGTGATGCCATGGGGTCCACCTCTGAAACGAGCTACCTGAACTCAGGTAGCTCAAGCCAGGTAAGGGTTTCTCCAGAGGGGTCTGGCTGCTGCTGGAGCTACTCCGCAGCACGAGGCAGACAAGGTGAAAGATTTGCCTCCCTTTCCTCCACAAAGTCACAACTCGGACAGTGCCCACATCACTTCTCCCCTGCGACGTGGTGCCGAGAAGGTGCTGCTGCTGCTGCTCTCCCAGCGACTGGCACGAGGAAAGCAAACTGTCCGTCCTCCTCGGCATTTGATATAAGGCTTTCCACAAACACCAGCTAATGGGAATTCCTCAGCGGTGTCCCCGGGAGCTTCAATATTGGATGTCAAGGTAGCTTTTTGTCTTCTCAGTGGGCAGTGGGACCTGATGGACTTAACCCTTTCCAGGCTGAACTGGCAGGCGAGGAGCTGAGCGTGGCAGGGCCTCTGTGCCGTGCTTGGCTGTCCCATGTCCCGGGCTCAGCCACGCGGCGCTTCTGCTCCTGCAAACTCAGAGCACAGACAGCTTCATTTTATCAGAGAGGTGCCTCAGAGGAAGGCTGGGGATCCAGGAGGATTGAATGTCTTGCAGCCCGGAGCTGGCAGGAACACGAGGCACCCTAAAGGGTTTTGTTTGTGCCCGGTGAGAGCAGCTGTAGGAGTGGGTGAGCGGGGAAGTTACAAAAAAAGAGAAATAAGGAGACAAAAGGCGCGTCGAGGCAGGGAGGGGGGGTGTTTGCATGGGGGAAGGCAGGAATTTCTTTTCTTTTTCTCAAAGTCTAAAGTGCCTTTCTTTAGTGCCTCAGTCCCTGCATGGGGCCTTGGTCAATAACATTCCTCCCTCGCCCTACGGAAGGAGACGGGCCAAGCAAGACGTGGCTGAATGAAATTCCTCTCACCTCACCCCGTAAACATCCCAAGAGTCTGGCCCCATTATGGCTGGGTACAAAAGTCTGGGTCCGAGGCCGAACAAAAGGATGGGGAAGAAAGTGCAGGTTGCCAGGGCAACGCTGTCCAGGCTGCCTGGTTTTATCAGCAAGGGGCCTGGGTTTTCTGCCTGAGTTACAGGAATCTGAGGCAATTTATTTCCACCACAAGACAGGCTTTAGAGGGCAGACAGGACGAGGCTCCGACTTCACTTTTGGTGTTCGCAGCAGGGCAGGTGAGGCGGGAACAACCGGCAAAGCCTCCAGGGAAGCCGGGTACCCAGCCAGCCAGCAGCATCCCAGCAGGGCAGGAGGCAAAGCGATGCTCAGGGTACCTCCTGCAAAGGGTAACACAGCGCAGTGACCTTCCAGGACTCCATCCCACCTGCCCGTTACAGCACATGGGCTGTGCCCCAGCCTCCTCTGCAGCACAGGGAATCGGCTCATCAATCTGTTCACTGAGTTCATTCATCTCTGTTCACTGAGCCCGTTCGTCTCTATTCACTGAGGATGGATTCACCCCTTTCTCCCTGCTCAGGGATCCCACTGCACTGGCAGGTTGGGTTAAATTAGGAAAATCTGGTTTTCGGTGGCTTGTGGGAGAGGAGTTTGCAGTTTAATCAGGACACGCGTTGTTATTTTACTTCTGGGTGAAGGCTGGTGATTCCCAGGTCTAGTGTTGTCCCCAACGGAGAGCATCAAAGCTGTATCTGGCAGGCCAGGACTGCAGTGGGGACATCTGGAACCCTACATGTAAGCACCAGAAGAAGTAGTACCAGGTACCCTAGCATGGCATTTAACAAAACTTATGTAAAACCTTAAAGCTCTCAGAGCCCCAGCTGAGGACGGGATCTTGGATGGGTTGGCCCATGCTGACAAGGAAGAGTTCAGCTATGGGAACTCCTGTTCCAACTGAACCAGTGTGTCCCCCCATCAGTTCTGGTGACAAGAGATGCTACTCTAGAGACCTGGAAACAATAAGGATAATGTGGCCAGCTGGGCTGAGATAAATCTTACAAAACCTGTTATAACACAGGGAAAAACACCATCCAGGCATCAGTTCAACACGGTAGGTCTATTGGGCAGCAAAGGTGTTCGTGGTGTGACCCCCAACCAGTCTGAAGGAGACAATAGAGCTGGGCGATAGGGTCAACATGTAAGATAGAGAACGACCATATAAAGACTGAAGAGTATGGAAAACAAGAGACTATAGTCAGACACGTTAATGCACTGCAGCCAGGACAAGCAGGTATTTGTGGCTTCCAAACAAACTAATGTGCCCAACTGCAGGTTTGGTGGCAAGGTTTCCAGAGGCAGAACCTCTTGTGGAAGAGAAAGAGGACTCTGAACATAATACCCATTCTTCCTTTGTCTGAGGTTTTGGGTTTTTTTTTTTTTTAGTGTGAGGGATGGGGAGTTTGTAGGATGGGTCAGTAGCACGCAAGGACCTGGAACAAAAGTTGCAGACAAGCATGGTTAAACAGCTGGAGGGAAACCAGCTCGGCAGACCATGGAAAGCGTTTGGCCGAGACAGCCTGCTCATCTCAATTTATCTAAGCAAATTTCTAGACAAATACTGCAAGCTGTGCTCAATGGAGTAACAGGGAAATTTCTAATTAAACTGAAGATGATGGGATTAGTGGAAGAAACAGAAGTCAGGGACAGAGGCCGGACCTCTGGACAGCCTAGACAGAGTTCACCACTGAAGTTCCTCTAGAATCGATCCTGCGATCGATCTTGTTTATTCTCTCCATGAATGATGTTGTCATAAGGAGTGGAAGCGCTTCGGTTAAGCCAGCTGATGACGCAGGAGGAGGAGGCATTGTGAATGCAGAGGAGATGGGAGATCAAACAGAAAGCAGCAGACAACCTTGAGAGCAGAGACACAGAACGAGTTGAAATTCAACAGCATGAAAGGCAAGACTAATCGCAAGGGTGGGGGTTTTTTTGTGCTAGACAGGGAGTGTGTCAGTTGGACATGACTGAGGAGGAGGTGAACTTAGTTGTAGCAGTCATGGGTGATTATTAACCACCAATGAGCTAAAGGCACAAAGAGGCAAACGAGACCGGAGGGGATTTCAATATTTCCAGCAGAAGTGGAAAATTATTAATAGCATTTATAAAGCACTGACAAGACCTCATCTAGCATTGGGTAGGAGTCCTGGGAAGGTAGGCTGAATTCATGCCAGAAGCAGTGCAGAAAATTCTCCAAGAATTATCAAGAGACTAGAGAGACTATTTCACGAGTGAAACAAAGGCTGGAAGGAGTCATCTTCTCTGTTGTCTTGCTAGCTGGGGTGGTGGAAGGAGCACACATGAGAAAGAAAAGCTGAGAAAGTCAGTCCTCAAGTGAGAGGGGACAGGACAAGAGGGAATGGCCTCAAGCTCCACCAGGGGAGGTTTAGGCTAGAGATTAGGAGGAAGTTTTTTACGGAAAGGGTCATTGGGCACTGGCAGAGGCTGCCCAGGGAGGGGGTTGATTCACCTTCCCTGGAAGGGTTTAAGGGACAGGTGGATGAGGTGCTGAGGGACACGGTTTAGTGTTTGATAGGAATGGTTGGACTCAATGATCTGGTGGGTCTCTTCCAACCTGGTGATTCTATGATTCTATGGTTCTATGAAGTAATGGATGATGTTGACACAAGACTGAGTGACATCCAAGTGTATCAAAAACTCAGTAACTGAAAAGCAAGGATCTGATGGCTCCAAATAGCCCATGTGCCCTGTGTCTCCAGCCCACCTGAAGCCACCTGTGCCCTTGCCTCCTGCAGGATCGCTTCTGCAGAGTGACCTGCTCTTTCCCCCTCCTCGCCTGCGTGTCTGGAAACCGATCCCCACTTCAACTTTAAAGAGGGAAAAAAGAAAAGGAAAGCCAGTAGCCCGGGCCTTTTGTACAACAAAGCAGATTAGGGGCCTCCCAGGGTTATGTTCAGCTTGTGTTCAGAAGTGGGAAGGGCTGGGGGATGAGGGAGGGGGGACTTCGCTCTTCTCTGCAGCCGGTGAAATTCAGGCCTGCCTTTGCTCTCTTCCTTGCAAACTCTTTTTTGTCCACCTTCCTTCCTTTCCTTTTTTTTTCCTCCCTGCTTGACACCATAGATCAGCATTTGGGGGACTTGGATCTTTTCAGTTCCTGCAAGGGATTTAATTCCCGGAACGTGTGTCGTGTTCCCCCACTCCCATGCTGAATCAGGAGAGCATTCACCCAAACAAAAGCCAAATCCCCCTCCTAGGGGCGATCGGGAAAAGGGGTCCCTGCGGTGATCTCTGGTCTGATGACAAAAGATGCCTTGGACTATAGACAAGCAGGTTAGTGCCGCCACGGATTACAGAAACAGCTGTGGGCAGTGGGAATTAGCCACCACCTGGGTGATGAAAGCTACAGGGCTCCAAGTCCTGGGGCCAGGAAAACACACGCCAGATGCTTTGTGCTACCTGTACGCCCAAGTTTGGCCCTCAGAGTGCTTCTTTGTTTTCAACAGTATTCAACTCCTGGAATCCTGTGTTCAGTTGTGGGCCCCTCACCACAAGAAGGATGTTGAGGCTCTGGAACGAGTCCGGAGAAGAGCAACGAAGCTGGTGAAGGGGCTGGAGAACAAGAGGAGCGGCTGAGAGAGCTGGGGGTGTTTAGCCTGGAGAAGAAGAGGCTGAGGGGAGACCTCATTGCTCTCTACAACTACCTGAAAGGAGGTTGTGGGGAGGAGGGAACTGGGCTCTTCTCCCAAGGGACAGGGGACAGGATGAGAGGGAATGGCCTCAAGGTCTGCCAGGGGAGGTTTAGGCTGGGCATGAGGAAAAATTTTTTCACAGAAAGGGTCAATCGACACCAGAACAGCTGCCCAGGAGGCGGGTTGAGTCACTTTCCCTGGAGGGGTTTAAGGGATGGGTGGATGAGGTGCTGAGAGACATGGTTTAGTGTTTGATAGGAATGGTTGGACTCGATGATCTGGTGAGTCTTTTCCAACCTGGTTATTCCATGATTCTATGAACTTGCCCCTCTAAATGCAAAGTGCATAAGCTAAGATCAACCAGACTTGCCTAGACTGGGGTTTGGACAATCTCAGTCTCTTTCCATTTCAAATGACTGATACCCAATTTGGTTTTGGGTTGTAGGAAATGATTTGGCACCGGTGAGCACACTAAGCAGAGTGGTGACCGGCTATGGTGGTGGCACAGACCCCTTTGCTGCCAGCTGGGGACAGAGCTGCCCTTCACGCAGCAGCTTGGTTAAGCATCAACTTCCTCGCTGGTGTGCGATTTATTTTCCAGATGTCCATGGGACCGCTGGCTTCCAGAAAGACTCCTGCCCTTAAAGGAAGCTGCGGCACCTTTCTAATTGCTCTGAAATGTCCCATCTGAAGTGTGTCCATGCAGCACCCCAAGAATCTCATCCCTTTAGCCCTCCTGAGCTCAGGTTTTGTCCTCCAGAAAACAGCCATAGCGCAGACCCATGCTCTGGCAAGGGAGTTGCAAAGCTAAAATCATTAACCAAACATTCAGCTGTTTTAGTGAGCTCCATCGCCAAGCTTTTTAGGAGACTAATAAACTCACTTCCCCAGCAGAGACTGAATAACGTGTAGTAAATCCTGCCTAATGCTTCATGCATTGAGCGACACAGTGGAAACGAGTTATTGCAAGACTTTTTGCTACCTGTGCCACGTTTGTCCAGCGCACAGGTTGAACAGGGGACCCCTAGAAAATAGCTAGAAAATAGCTCGGTTGTGTCATTAACATTACAATCAAAAAAATCCCTGTAATAAAAAAAATTAAGGTCTGTGCAAATTACTTTGACCTCTCATTTCACATGCTGCAACCAGATTGGGCTTTGAGCAATTTGCATGTGTAGATGCGTGAATATTTTGTTCCGTAATAGTCACCTCTAAGGTTCTTGTGCCAAAGGGGTTTTTATTTTAGCCAGATTTGGGTGTATATCACAGGGACAGCAAGAGCTGGGAAGAGCAAGAACTTCTGTTTAAAGGTTAAACAAAAACACTTTACTGTAAGGGAGATTGAACCCTGGAACTGGCTGCCCAGAGAGGTTGTGGGGTCTCTGTCCTTGGAGAAACTCAAAACTCGATGAGATGCAGTCTCGATCAACCTGCTGGAGCTGATCAGGCATTCGGACTCGCTGTCTTCCAGAGATTCCTGACAACCCCAACTATACTGTGATTTTGAAGCAGCTGCAGAAGGTGACAGAGTGAATGTACACATACAGCTCTCCCAGGCTTAAGAAGTATAATAAATTAACCAGGTTGGAAAAGACCCACCGGATCATCGAGTCCAACCATTCCCACCAATCACTAAACCATGTCCCTCAGCACCTCGTCCACCTGCACCTTAAACACCTCCAGGGAAGGCGAGTCAACCCCGTCCCTGGGCAGCCTGTTAGATGCCCCCTAGAGAAAACTCAGTGAAAAATGATAAAATTTGTCAAAATCCTAAGGAACTGAAAAACTGACCTCGTAGTAGGAAATGCTGAGCACCCTTAACTGATACTTCTGACCTTGTTGACAATGGGGTTGTCTCTCCCGTTTTAATTATCTTCTGCAAACTTTAAGGCTACTTTATGTGTTTTGAGCTGCTGTAATAAGAGACGCACAGCAAAGCTTGGTTTTCAACAAGGGATGTGAAGAAACTAGCTTTCTGAATCCTTTTTCAGAATATTTTAATTTGGTCTAGTCAACATATTGAGTCAAACCAAAGACTCGCCGCCCCTAGCATGGTTCCTCCTGCAGCCGTGGGTGGGTGCTTGGAGGAGAGAGTGTGACCCTTCCCTCATGCTCCTCCCAACCAGCTCTTTAGGATGTCAGCGTGCTGGGAGAAGATAGTTTAGCTTCTAATCTTCAGGACGTGCAGTTTGCCATGGGAACTGGCCATCCAGGTGCAACAGCACTGAGCCTGCAGTCTCCTCGAGCTGAGGGCAGGGTGATACCCTGCTACCCACAGACCATGAGAAGCCTCTTCTTTTTGCTTCTTCCATCCAGTCAACAGAAAAAGACAGTGCTGGTGGCCTGAATTATGGCACCTGTGGCTCTTTTCCATTCCTGACAATAACAAGGGGGCATCGTTAGTTTCCAGGCAACTGATTTTGTGGTTTTCCAAGGGCCTTCACCAGTGGGGTTTCTCACTGCGGACCCTGTTTTCTTCCTTCCCTTTGTAAGCATCACACTTTCACTGAAATCACACAGACTCATCTCCTCTGCTTGCAGGGTTTTTTTGTGCCGTCTCTTGGCTTTGATATTTCAGCTCCTTGCAGTTCTTTTTTTTGAAATATCAGCTAGCAGGAGCTCACCTCATGGAACCCCCCCAAGGTTGGTAGGTCTTCTGCAGCAGCAACACAAATCGAGGATGGCAGAGATGAAAGAACCGCGCTGGTGAGGTTGGCAGAAGAAGACACAGTGGTAAGGCAGAGTTCCACATAAGGGCACGTAAGCTGGTGCTTCTCATAGCCTGGAGTGATAAGACTAAAGGAGAAAGACAACGAATGGAGATCAGCACACAGCTTTGAGAGGGTTTTGTATCTACAAACCCTACTGAGCCACTCAAAAGAGGTCTGGCTGACCTCAAGCGAGTCCTCAGCTCAGGTCATGATGCACCAAGACATAAGGAATATGCCCTTATGTCCCCCAATGCTGCTAAATTCCATTGCATATTTACTGCTAAAATCAGGGCTGTCTCACTGCTGAGCCTGTGGCTGCTGAAGACAAGTAAAGCCAAAATACTGGTCTTTACCAGATAAAGCTGGGTATTTCCAGAAACAAGGGAAATTAAATTCTCCAGATTGCCTTGCAGAAGTGGTCCCTGATGCTTTCTGGCTCAAACCCACGTAGAAATGTAAATGTGCTTCTTTTACCTACAGAGATTTGGGGGTTTAGAACCAGAATGATAGATATTTTTTCTTGGACCTATATTTATTGTCTTTAAAATGTGAAGTTTCAGCCAGAGGTGACCCCAGTACAGGCATTGCCCTCAGTAGTCAGAGCACAGTCTCGTAATATCTTAAACTGTCAGGCAGAGCCAAGTGCTGGTTACGAAGGTCAAAGACAGCTGGGCAAGGTAAAATGATGAACCAGCTCCAGGGTCCACCTAGGGACTCCTGTTAGGAACAAGAGGGCCAGAGCCAGAACCAGAGACAAGGCTACAACACTCTAAAGTTCATCCAGGAGACAGTGCCAGAGGCATGACTGGAGATGGATGTGCCAGTAATGCAGCTCAGGCAAGAACCAAGGGTCCAAGTCTGAGCTTGAATCATGCTCCTGAAGCAGAGAAGAGAGGAGTAAACTTAGGTGAGGTTGATCATTGCCACTAAGCCCGTTAGCGGCTCCCAGGACCTGGGCCATACAGGCTCCACAGCCTTGCTGGAAGCAACAGGAATACTTTAATGCCCTACAAAACCCACGTTCATGCTTCTGCTAATAATTTTTCCTGGTGCCTCCTTGTGTACCACTCACATCTGGGAAAGGGGAGGAACTGGAGCTGCGAATCAGAGCGCTCAGATCAGCCCCAGGGATGCAGCAAAACGTATCAGACGTGTCCAACATGAAATGGGATCTAACAGGGAAGAGGAGAGGGAGGGTGGAAAGGGATCCATTATTCATGTAGGCAACAGTAGCACAACACAGCGTTCACAGACCCATGCAGGGATGGATAAAGTTACCGCAGAGCCGAGGGTTGGTAATAGTATGCCAAAGCTCTGCTTCTTGGGCGCAGAAAACAGAGGGGTGTTGAGCTCAGCCTTTCATTTCCCAGAACACCCTCCTGGGGTATACGACAGCAGAAATAAGTTTTGGTGGTTTGGTTTTTTTTTTTTCCCGAAAGCTCTACTCGTGGCCCTTAGGGGAAGATTTGGAAAGTCAGACGCCCACACAAGGCAGCGAGATCAGGGAAGCAGAGGAAGCACGAACACGAATCAGATAACCGCAGGCTTCTGGTCACCCACCTCATGGGATGGGGTCCAAGAGCGATGGTGCGGGATCCTGGAGAGATGTATCAGAGCTTCCCATCTCCCCGTGCATGTTGCCTGCCCCTGTTCTCCACCTGTTACTGAGGCTGACCTGATTTCCTCGGGAAAACTATTAGCCTTGGCAGTTGTCTCAAATGACAGCATGTGTTCGCTGCGGCTCTACTGTTTCTCACAAAACAATGATTTCTTTTACATCTCCTAGACGTCCTTCATTTTTCTCTCTTTCTTCCCCTTGCAGGCAGAGACAATGGCCCTTGTTTGGCAGGCTGGCTGCAGACATCTCTCACATCGGAGTGGGTGAGCAGGTAGCTGTGAAATGCTGAATGTTTCAGCCCAGAAGATGCTGTCCCAGGGAATTAAACCTCTCTGTCTGTTTGGGCTGGAGATCGGGCTCTGGCTTTGCACCACTCGGCTTGGGAACACCCTCCGAGTATGCCAGATTATCTATTACAAAGAGAGGGAGCCACTGGCTCATGGGAAAATGGAGGTTAAAAGAGCTAGAATGATCTGCAGAGAAGGGGCCGTAGCCTTCCGAGCTTTTTTTTCTTGCAGTGGTATCACCTGCAACGATTTCTTTACCAGGTTACTTAGAATAGAATCATAGAATAACCAGGTTGGAAGAGACCTACCGGATCATCGAGTCCAAAATTTAAATTGTGCGTGATGAGCTAGATTGAATTCGTCTTTCAGGTGGAAAATGGTGCCTACTGCCTGCATCACTGTACCTGCTAGAGCTTGATCGGGCCTGTGGACAAGGAATAGGATTGCTGGATTACTTCCTTGGCACTTTGTGGTGTGTACATATAACACAGATGTTAGGTAGGAAAAAACATTGAGGTATTTTGCTTGAACTGGTTGTTCCCGCTCGTATTTGGGTCTGGTTTATGTGTAGGGGAGAGGCAAAGGGGATTATCTATCAAAAATACAATCAGCTGTTGTATGTGAATATGGCCTATGGGCTGTCATCCAAGAGAACAAATCCACCGCTCGCTGCAATGCTTTTGTTTTGCCTTGAACAGAATCAGACCCAGAATCCTAGAGCTGGTAGAAAATTATTTCCTACCCTCGTGCAAGGCAGAAATGTGTGCAGGCATGCAAAGCACAGACGAACTTAGCAGGTGAGTGAGAGCAGCAGCTGTAAGCTCACACTGGCAGTGTGGTGGCCCTGGGACTGCGCCACACTTGTAGAGGCCACCTTGATGGGCTAGAGCACAGGTGGAATCGGGTCCCTGTGCAGAATGCTCTTGCTCAGCTGAGGAAGGCTTTGCAGGATCAGACCCTGTTGGCGTTGCAGGAGGTGCTAATACTGAATCGGGGCATGTCATTGTCAGGCTGTGCCTGGAGGGACGTACGGCTCGAGCACGCTGGCTTGGATCTTGTCCCAGGTAGAGTACTGAGGCTGCCAGGCGCTGCAGCCAGGAACACTTAGCGCTCACCTGGAATACATTGCATGATATATTTAGAACCCCTTTTTTTATTATTATTTTTTATTACATTCAGCTTTTTTTGATATTCCTGCCGGTGGTCGGCCACACGGTTTTGCAATAAAACTTGCCACTCAGCAGTGTGTGGGCCCTGTGCCTGCCTGTGAGCCAGGTCCCATCTGGCTGTAATTACCAGCTTCACATCAGCAGAAGAGTGTAATATTTAAACACAAATGTTCAATGTTTGCATAGCAAACCTTGCGATGAAAAACTCTCGATAATCAGCCTGCAGGAGAGGAGGTGGGTCTGCTGCAGGTGAGCACTGTGGTGTAGGAGTTATAGCAACATTCCAGGAGGTTTCATGGGAATAGAGGGAAGAGCTACACTGAATCCAGGAGTCCTGGAGGCCTTCATGCTTTGCTCCAGGCACAAGCTCCACACAGCCTTTCAATCCTCACTTCTTGCTAAGACAATGAGGAGCTGCAGAAAAGCTGCAACTGCAGGTTAAAAGCCACGCAGAGCGGTGCAGTAAAGGCAGCTGAACCTGGGAGGGGTCTCCCATCTCCTCCCATTCCGTACTTGTGAGATGGTCATCAAGACTTGCAAGGTGTGAGAAGAGCTACTGAAATCAGCAGAGGCTCCTTGCCCAGAGCAGTAGCCGTCAGGATGGGTAACAATGTCTGGTGGGTCTCAGCAGCTCCGTGAGCAGCTGTCCCCAGAGAGGAGAATCATAGAATCATAGAATCATAGAATCACCAGGCTGGAAGAGACCCATCGGATCATCGAGTCCAACCATTCTTATCAAGGAAGGAGCACAGGTGTTGGCGTATTCCTCAAGTACCCAAGTTCGCAGAACTGCACTAGCCCTTAAAAAGTACGACTGAGAGCATAACAGGTCTCAGCTACTCCTTACCTTACCCAGAGACCTTGCCTCCCCCAGAGAAGGTGATGGATGGTGAGCCCCAGCCCTTCCAAGGGACCTTCCCTTATTCGCAGGGGACCCAGTCTGAACTCTCCTCTGCGTGAGACTTTGCCTCTCCACCTTTTTCTGCTGATCCTCTGGGGAAGGAAAACAACAAGCTAGTACTTTGCCCTGCTCCAAGTGAGGCAACAAGTAAGAATAATGGTTTAATCCATTCCCAGGCACATCCAGAAGGTGACGGAGACGTGTGCCGTCTCCAGCGTCCTTTTAGCACTAAGGAACAAGGATGACCTGGCATAACCAGCCAAATGACAGCTCTGGAGTTGCCGGTTTCCTGAAGGGTAAACAACATTCTCGATTGGCTTTTGTGATGAAGAAGGCACACCTGGAGATGGTTTCCATTCATGGTGCCATCGCGTGGCTAGTGACTTTCTCACCCTAAGCTTGTCCAGCCAGGGTTCAACCTGTTGCAACTAGTCAATTAATATCAGCAGGAAGCTAGAGCAAATTAGGAGAGCGAATGCCTCCTCAGTGCCTGAGGGGGTTTTGGGGCCTCTTCTCTGCAGCTTGTGCAGCCAAGGCGAGCCAGCCCTACTGTTGTCATTGCCTCCGAGAAGTATTGCTCATCTCCGCAAACTTTAAAGCCGCCTTCTGACAGAGCAAAATCAATCAATCAATAAATAAATCGTCCGTCTCGTCTACTGGATTCTGCAGTTTATTTCCTCGGTGCCGATGAAAAATAGTCGGATGCTTAGTAGCTTCATGAGACTAATTATGATAAACGGCCCCATTGCTGCTAATATCCGGCCATTAATTCCCAGATGGAGCTGCAGAAAATGTCAGGAATGGAAATGTCAGCTCTCTAAAAGGACCTGGCAGGTATTGAAGTGGGGACTGGAGCATCAGCAGAAGAGGGAGCAGAGGGAGAGCTAGGAATGAGCAGGATGACAATATGCATTTGGAAGCTATAATTCTTGCGACTCGACTGCCCAGCTTCTCCCAGTCACATCTCAAGCAATGCCACAACTGTGGCTTCCTTCAGCTTTTTCCTGCTCTGAGCTCTGTTCCCAGCACTGAGGCAAAAGCTTTAGCACTCACTTAGGTGCGTAACACTTCCTTTGGGCAGATGAAGCTCAACTTTAAGCTTCAGGAATCTCCTGCCTGCTGAGATACCCAGAAATGTCACCTTGCTCTGCAGGATGGACACACCAGCAATTCCCTTTCCACCAAGTGCAAGGCAGGCAGGACGACTTGCAAGGAAAGGTCATGCCCAAGCTCAATTTCCATTCTCCTCCGCGTCTCATATCTGTGTCTCACATTCATATTTATATTGCTACAATAATCACAGTTGCATACAAAAATGAGAGAGAAAACAGCAAAAAAACACCGGGTTTTTCTTTTTTGCTTTCCACCAAGAGTTTTTAATGGTTTCTCTGTAAGAGAGCTCTTTACAGGGAAATTCACTGCTAAATGAGAAGGTACTTCAAGAGCAGATGAACCAGCCAGATAAATGATGTGAGTGCCCAGATATCGACAGTGCCACGTTACTGATGGCAGGAAGCCCCGCTGGCACTCGCTGCAATAAATCATCCGATGCATAAGTGTCAGGGAAGTATGTTTTGAAGCCGTTCTAAATCAAAAAGTCTTGGGTTGTCCTCCTGTGTGGAGAGACGTCACTGTGACGCATCGGGGCGCTTGAACTTCTGCTCCTGGTGGTGTTAAACCGCTAAGGTCTGATGCAAAGAAACACATCGATTCTGTTGCTCTTGTTCAGCCCATCGGCTCAGCCTCTCTCTGTACTGGTGTTCAGGTGAGGATCTATCCCAGCTTTTGGTACATGCTTTTAAGTTGGACTCGATGATCCGATGGGTCTCTTCCAACCTGGTGATTCTACGATTCTATGATAAGCGGAAAAAAAATCTGAACAGGTTGGGAATTCCTTGATCAAATGCCAACTGATTGAAAGAAAGGGCTTTTTGCAGGAATCTGTTACTGTTCGTTGGCAAAGGATGGAATTTTTGTTCAAAACCAGATGATTTTTGGCACTGATCTTCTGAGAGGAGACGTAACGTTGAGCCTGATGGGTCTGGGACAGAAAAAAGGTTTCAACTAGGGCTCCCCACACCATGTGCCCTGCTGGTAGGGAGCCAAGATGTTTCTGTCCCTCTCGTGAAAAGCTTGATTTTCCTCTGGAAGCTTCAGGGAAATTTTCCAGCCCTTCTGGAGGGCAGGCAAGTCATTTCTCCTGATCCTCTGAAAAAAATGGGTCTTCCTGAACTCCATTGAACATGCAAAATTAATTGGTTGAGGACTTCGATCCCTCTATGTTGTCTGGGAACGCCTGAGTTGTAAGACTGCTAGTATGGCTTGCAGTTCTTTTAGGATCGATTTCACTGGGGGTGGGTGATAAATTCCCTAGAAGGGAGCAGGCTCTATCTATAGCCTCCCCGGTGCTGTGTTTTGCATGCTTAAAGAGTGTTTATACGCAAATCTCAGAGATTTTTGAAGAGTGCCAGGAAATGTCACCCCCCAGGCTACATCCTCCCCAGTACAGACTGGGCATATTGGCCTCCTCGTGAGGCAGACCCTGGCACTCTTACCTGGGATGGCTTGTGTCCAAGCTGTCAACAGCTCCCTCTGTGCCAGGGCAAGGCTACCGCTACATGCCTTTATGCTCCTGGGCGCCGGTGGTTAGACTGACGGCTCCATTTTGATGTTTTCTCCTAGGAAGATGGGGAAGTGCCTGCACCGTATTTGCTGAGGGAGCTAAGGAGCTCCAAACCTCCTGTGCATGTCCTGACAAATGACCTGTCAACATGTCATCTCAGGCTGCGTGAAGTCTAGCTGGTTATACGGCTGAGGCTCCTGAGGAGTTTAAAGGTCTAACTCCAGGATTTGTGGAAGCCAGATGGCAGGTTCTTCAGGAGCACCTCTGCCACTAGCCCCCTGTGAAATCAAGGTCCTTAGAAACTACATAGAGGCTCTTCTTGGAAAAATATCTCGGTTCACTGGTGGTTGTCAGGCTCGCTCTATCTGCAGCCCCACGGAGAAATGGCAGATTTGCACTAGAGAGTCATGGCCAATTCAACTGAACCAGTTGCATGAAAAATGACCGCTACAAGTTTCTCTGCCCACCGCTCCTGAGATCTCAGCTAAGGCTTGCTTACCCTCTCCATCACCACCACACCCTGCCTGCTCAGGCTTGGCCCTGTGATAATCCTCGCTGTCATCTTCCTACTTCTGGCCAGCTCCGCTCCTCCTGCGCACCCGCGCTCCGAGAAGCAACCTCTGCCTGCAAATCCTCTGAGGATGCCTTCTGGCTGGGTTGATGGTGTGATCCTGAATGTGAAAGAACGCACCCCGGGGAGATGATTTGCTGCGGCTTGGTGGTGGAGACAAGGGAGGAAGCTAACCAACTAAAGTGTCACTCTATCAGGGTCAAAGTCTCGTTTATTTTTTGAGGCTGCAGTGAAAATTGTGCTTGGAAAGCACAGAACTTGCAGCTGGCTGCTACAACCTCCTCCCATCCCAGGCTGCCTGAACTCAAGGTAACAGCCTTGTCTTCAGAGAGCTGTCAAAAATAGGAGGAATATAAGGAGAATCTGGCTTGATAGCACCTTGCCTGAATCCAGCTGCCTCTTCAGGAGAAGGGCACGGGCAACACGAAGCCCAACCTTGTCCTCATTCTCCCTGCCTTATGCCTTTCTCATGGGTTTGTGTTTGGGGCTTGAATCTAAGGAATTTATGTCAAATGTACTGCTAGCATTGTCAACATGTGGTGTTTTACTCTAGATTAATGCTGGATCTTGTTCTTGTGTGTGGGCACACATGTAGGTGTGGAGACAGAAATCTAGGGCCTTATTCTTCAGTGGTCTTGTGCGCTGAGGATCATTTACACCTTCAGCAAAATGTGTGGGGGGTGGGTATGGAGACAGCACTAAATCTGAAGGGGCTCACAGCCCACATTGGGTAGGTGCAAGCGATGAAACAAAACAACCAGTGCATCATCTCTGAGGTTCACAGAAGTTGGGCTTTTTTCATATTAGATTATTCTTCCCATAACTAGGGGAAGGCCGTTCTTGGTAGAAATGAGCTTCGGTGTCATATGCTGTCCTGGCTTTTTTGAGCTACCGGTTTGGAATAGATGCATGAGAGCTGAAGGGGTGAAAGTGGAGGGGAGAAAATATGGCTCCAACAGCTCGTGGACAATGTAAGAGAGAAACTGGGCTTGTCAGCCAGAAAATAGAAGGAAAAGCCTCAGAGATAGAATAAACCATTAGCATGTTTCACTTATTTTCCCTTTCCACTGCCAGCTCACATCCTAACACCTATGGAAACTGGTTTGATTCTCATGTCTGGCAACTGGGGGCGATGGGAACTCTCTCCCTCACTCTGGGTCCAGACTCTGTTAACCCTTGCTACGCTTTCTCCACACCGGTGACCTGGTTGGTTGGACAGGGAGAGCAGTGGGACTTTTTTTTCCCCCAAAACAGCTTTGTACTAGGGAAAATCCAGGGTAGACACCGATCGGTCTGTTTCAGCAGGAGTTCAGGAACCTGTTCTTGAAGAACTGTTTTCTCAGGAACTCAGCATCACCTGTAGAGTAAAGGCAGATCTGTGACCTCAACAGAGCTTCAGCAGAAGTGTTGGAAGACAGACAGCACTAAATCTTTTGTGCTGACCCAGCTAGGGGACAGCATCTCAGCCTAGGCTGATACAAGGAGAAAGCAGAGGTGTTGAGCAGTGCTGCAGCCAGCTACCCACTACCAACCACTCTGATGCCGCCTGTGGCGAGGGATTCGGTCCTGCACTCCCCTGCCTGGCCATCCCAGGCTAAGGGAGCACCCATGGAAGCAGGGCAAGGTGTCAGCAAGCTGCTGCAACACCTAGGAGCGAGCCTCTGGGGAACCAGAAAGGTCCTTTTGAAGGCAGGTCAGGAACTGAGTCAGTTGTGGCAGCGCGTGGGTGGAGAGCAGGGTGGCTCACACACCTGTCTGCTTTCTGTTCTGGCCTGGTGCGTTTCTGAAGGCGCAGCCAGTCGAAACAGCTCAGCTTTCATCTCCTCATCTCCTGACCCGCTGAAGCATTTTGTGTCGGACTTTGAAAGCCTGGTCAAAAATGAAACGCAAGCGAGTGCAGGGACAGCAAGACCTGCTGTGAATCCCAACCTGCTGCGGGGGAAACAAAGCCGGCATGAAACGACTGGGTATTTTTCCCGTGCCAAGGGCAAGGAACTCGAGCATCCCTTCCTCCCAGCCAGAGGAACCACCTGGGATGCAGCTCCTGGGAACTCCAGCAAGAGCTGTAATTATATCCAACCTAATCAAGGCAAGCCAGCACACACTCCTTTCTTAAATAAAGCAGTGAGGCCGGCAGCGTGATGGAGAACCGACACCTGGGAGTTTCCCCAGCAGCTGCAGCTTTGAGCAGGGGCAGAGGCAGCTTGTTGCGGGTTGCGAATCCACACAGCAACCTCGCTGATTCAGAGAACGGTCTGATCCGGCGATCGTCTTGGCAGGAGCTGAGCATTGCCAGGAGGGAGCTTTCTTACCAGGAGAAACTTGTGTTTCTTCACTGAGGGTCTGCCTGCCACAGCCCCCACCTCTCTCTGCCTGAATCTCACACCCATTGCGAATTCCTGGCTGGCACAAGTGTCCCTTCCACTCTTGACTCCCAGGCCTTTTGCACCCGGTGCCAACCTGGCTGCTGGGGCTGGGGCAAGGGTTGGGTGCTCATGGCCTGGGCTCTACTGCCTCCTCGTGGCATTCCCCCCTCTCCCCCCCCAGCTCCGTGCCACCCTGCCTGACCCTCTGTCCCCATGCCAGGCCATGCAGGCGTCCTTCCCTCCAGCCTACTGGTTCTGCTCCTCTCATCCTGCTTTCTAGGACTTTCTGGGCGCAGGGCTGTGCAGCAGGACCTGTTCTCAGCTCTCTGCCTGCCTGGCCAGCCATGGGGGGGATGAAGGGGCTATGAAGCATTCACCTGCCTACAGCTCCCCTCCTGCAGGAGCCTCCGCTCTGTTTGCCTCCTTCATATTTTCCTCCTCCTCTTCTGCCCTTCGCTCTCCCTCGCGTGAAATCTCTTACTTTAAAGGCTTTTATTCCCCCCCCCCCAGCTCCTTAAATCGTCTCCTCTCTGCTTCTTCCACCTCCTCCCTCTCCTCCAAAATAATCCAAACTTGTTCCTCCTCACTCCCCCGTTGGCTTGGCACTGCTCGTCCCTTGCCCACCATCCCCTCCCCAAGCAACCAGCTTGTTGTCCCTCCTCACAGGACAAATGCTGCCTCAGAGCCACCGCAGCGAACTCCCACTGCAGCTCCGAGGTGACAGTGGGAGCTCCGTGGTGGGGGTTCTGATGTGGCACTGGGGGGCATTGCAGTGTCCCCATGGGGGCTCAGAGGTGGCAGTGGGCAATCTGCAGTGTCCCAGGGGTGGCAGTGGGCACTCTGCATTGTCCCTGGGGTGGCTCTGGACACTCTGCATTGCCCCTGGGGTGGCTCTGGACACTCTACAACACCCCTGGGGTGGCTCTGGGCATTCTACCCCATCCCTGGGGTGGCACTGGGCTCTCTGCATTGCCCCTGGGGCGGCAACTGGGACTCTGCAGTGTCCCTTGGGTGGCACTGGGCACTCTGCAGTGTCCCTGGGGCGGCAACTGGGACCCTGCAGTGTCCCTGGGGTTGCTCTTGGGTGGCAGTGGGTGTTTTGCAGTGTCCCAGGGGTGGCAGTCGGCACTCTGCACTGTCCCTGGGGTGGCTCTGGGCAGGCAGTGAGCACGCTGCAGTGTCCCTGGGGAGGCTCTGGTCACTCTGCAGTGTCCCTTGGGTGGCACTGGGCACTCTGTATTGTCCCTGGGGTGGCTCTGGGCACTCTACGACACCCCTGGGGTGGCACTGGGTACTCTGCAGTGTCCCTTGGGTGGCTCTGGGGTGGCACTGGGCACTCTGCACTGTCCCTGGGGAGGCTCTGGTCACTCTGCACTGTCCCTGGAGTTGCACTGGGCACTCTGCACTGTCGCTGGGGTGGCACTGGGGTGGCAGTGGGTGCTCCACAGCGTCTCCCGGGTAGCTCTGAGCTCTCCACGCCCCCCCGGCACGGTACTGGGCTCTCTACACTGCCCTCGCGGCGGCTCGGGGCGGTCCCTTTCGCGCCGGCGCCTCACGCGGCTCCAAGCGTAGCAACGGCCGCGGGGTGCGGTAGCTGCGGGCCGGGCTGGGCCGGCGGGGCCGAGGAGGGGCTGGGAGGGAGTCCCTGGGGGCGCAGGGCAGGCAGGCGGGGCGTGGGCACTGGCTGAGGACAGACAGACGGACACGCAGGTGCGGGCGATGAGGGGGTGTTGGAGGATGAGGCGGCAGGAGGAGCCGGGGAGGGAGGGCGGCCCTGGGCTGCGCCTCGGACCCTGGGCTCGGGTTTGGGTTCCTCGCTTCAAGAAGGACATTGAGGGCCTGGAGCG
>WAAB01013864.1:51506-86381 GCA_013389865.1 Piaya cayana
CCAGGGGATGTTTAGATTGGATAGTAGGAAACAATTCTTTACCAAAAGAGTGGTGAAGCATTAGAAGAGGCTGCCCAGGGAAGTGGTGGAGTGTCTGCCCCTGGAGGGGTTCAAAAAGCGTGTAGACATGGTGCTTCGGGACGTTTTTTAGTAGGCACGGTGGTGTTGGGCTGGCAGGTGGACTTGATGAGCTGAGAGGTCTTTTCCGACCTCTGTGACTCTAAGCGAGGTGTCCCCCTTCCACTGATGCAGAGCCAGAGGCGTGGGGAGCAGCTCCCTGCCCTCCAGTCTCCACGAGCATTTTCCTGCCCTGAAGTTGTTCCTCTTGCGCTTCGGTACCAACAGAGCCTGCGGTGCTTCCGAAATGAAACAAACTGTTGGGGTCACGGTCTGAATACTTTGTGTGATGTCTTGGAACACCCGCCACGGCTATAACCTCAAAATGTGTGGTGTAACCTCGTTGTTACGGTGCTCAGCGTAATGAGTAACGCTGTTCACCATCAGTCTTGCTGTTCGCCCCCCTGCGTCCCTGTGTTCTAGCGGTGTTTGCATGGTGCTTTCCCATGGAGAAAGGAATGCGTTTGAGAACCCAGAGGAAAATCAATTTTAAACCCACGCAAATCGTTGGAGGGAATGGGCTGCTATAAAACTCAAAATTACTTTCAACTCCCCTTTAAAGTAGAAGAGGTTTGAAGAGGATAATGTTTAAAGCAGTTTGAGAGCGCATCACCTTGTCTGAGCTTATATTATGTGGTTTAAATTATAGGAAGAAAGAATTTCTATGTGTTAGCGTCTGGATGCGTAGTAGTCTGGTTGACTATCCCCACATAAATAGATTTCAGATAAATGACTACTAGATTTCAATCTGCAGTTTTGCTTAGGGGTTAGATTATTTTAAAAGTACTTTTCTCTTTTTCTGTTGCAATTTTTAGCCATTTTGAACCCTATTTGAAAGAAAAGAATCCATTTTGTCAAAGCTTTGGATCAAAGAGCTGAAGGAGAGGAAACAGATCAAAAAGCTTGTACCAGACATTGAGCAAGACACGTGGGAGTTTGACTTCTTGGATATGTAAAGCCTGGATATACTGAGAAATTGTAATTATAGTTTTGCCACGATGACACACAGACGCTGTAGCTAATGTTGTGTCAGCAGTGACATTCGAATATGCTCTCGTTTTGAATAGTTTAGTACAACGCACCTGGCATATCTAGGAAACATGCTTTTCAGGTGTGAGAGAGCATGACTGAGCTGCTGGAAAGATGGGTGTTTCAGCAGCTGTGAAAAGATTTTCAAAGCTTGTTGCAGCTGAAGCTGGGATGTCATGATGCCAGGCAGATGTTTGCTGATAAAGAGCGGGGAGATACTCCCAGACTTCAGACCTTCCAGTACCTGAAGGGGACCTGCAAGAAGGCTGGTGAGGGGCTCTCTGCAAGAGCATAGAGTGATTGGACATGGGGCAACGGCTTTAAATTCCTTTGTTTTTATCTCAACCCACAAGTTTACCAATTTTTTCAATTCTCCTCCCCATCCCACTGGAGGCGGAGAAAGGAGTGAGAGAATACCTGCTTGGTCCCAGTTACCAGCTGGGGTTAAAACCACAACAATCAAATAGAAGAGAGATGAACTCTCTTCTCATCCTTTAAACCAACCTGGAGACTGTTCCTGCGAGCTGGATGGGAGCCCCAAACCGCTCACTAGCTTGAGGCTGGCACCACAGTGAGCTCTCCCCACCATGCTCTGAGAAACCTCCTTGCTGGAAAGCCTGGCCACATCCCAGTAGCTGGGGTGGAAAGGAAGTCAGATTCCCTTTGTGCTTAGCAATTCTTCCGTCTCTGAGCTTTAGCATGCCAAGTTCTACTCATCTGTCTGGTGGATTGTTCGGGATGCTTGGGTTTGTTCTCTGTTTTGGGTGATGTGTGCCAGGTTTTTTTTTGTTGTGTTTTGTTTGGGGTTTTTTTTGCAGTTACAAACATCAGGCACTCCCTCTGTGCAGTGCTGAGAGCGTGACAGATGGATGTTTCTGAGCTGGACACTGAGCAGGGAGTTGTTTGATTTTGAGATAAGTGCTCAGGAATGACATTACAGAGGTGTAAGCTGAGTACNGTGCTTAGCAATTCTTCCGTCTCTGTATGAGCTTTAGCATACCAAGTTCTGCTCATCTGTCTGGTGGATTGTTCGGGATGCTTGGGTTTGTTCTCTGTTTTGGGTGATGTGTGCCAGGTTGTTTTTGTTTTTTTTTTTTTTGTAGTTACAAACACCAGGCACTCCCTCTGTGCAGTGCTGAGAGCGTGACAGATGGATGTTTCTGAACTGGACACTGAGCAGGGAGTTGTTTGATTTTGAGATAAGTGCTCAGGAATGACATTACAGAGGTGTAAGCTGAGTACATGGGGAGGAAAGCAGTGAAGAATTAGGCCTGCTGTGGACAGGCTGAGTACATACCTCCCCTCCCATCATGGGAACTCAGCTGTCATGGGCAGCGGCCACACTATTAACTGGATGATCTTTACAGAATCACAGAATCATCGGGTTGGAAGAGACCCATCGGATCATTGAGTCCAACCATTCCCACCAAACCCTAAACCATGTCCCTCAGGACCCCGTCTACTCGTGTTTTAAATCCCTTCAGACCCGAAACATTCTATGATTCCTAATCCGGCTTAACAGGGTTTGGACTCCATTGCTCACCCTGCTAAAGGTTCGGATGGACCTTGTGTCCTGGCATTAGGTTTTTTGAATTGGATGGGTTTAGGATTCTGGTCCTAAGAGGAAAAAAGTACAGCGAGGCACGTTGCCACCTGCGCCTGGGAAGAGGGTGCTCAGGTGACATATCAGGATTGCTGCCGCAGGGTCGTTCTGCCTTGCTGCTGTTCTCTGTGTCGGTGCAGCAGGCACGAAGGAGTCCAGCAGTGATTCATCATGAATCCTTGGATCTTGGCTGATACCAATCAATCCTGCTGGGCTGCTAAAATAGATATGGCCAAAGCATAAAATAGCTAATAAAAACAAAATCCTCCATGGAAAATTCATTCTTCAGGGTATGAGGTTCGAGTTGCCGTGCCAAAGCGAAGCTGAGAGGGGAAAGATTTGAGATTTTCGAGGCTGAAAGAGGGGAGGGAGCGTTATTGATCTCATCTCCCAAGTCTCTTCAATCTGTTCTTTTACTCCATTTCGCTTAAAAGATTTGTGTCATGGTAACCTTGATTTATTATCTGGTTTCTCTTTTGAATCAACCTTTCAAAATTGTGCATTGGCTTGAACCTGCAGTAATAAACCAGCACAGTTATTCCCTCTTATCTCCGGCATGCATGTAATGCTCTCTCTGCTGTGTGTACCTGATTCATTCTTGCAGACAGGCAGCAAGGTGAAATTTAGAAAAGATTGTCCTTTCTGATCAAGAGGATAGGATGGGCAGAGTTTTCGCTCCTTTCGAGAGCAGAGAGGGCATGGCAGGAAGGGATGTTGTGGTGTTGTCTTCATGTCAAGATGACTTTCCAGAAAGATACCGTGCCAGCTGTGGCCCACAAGACCAGGCAAGGTCTATCTGGGGCATAGCCGTGGCCAGCCAGAAGACTCCGGCACAGCAGCCTGTTGCAGAGGCTTGGCCTTCAGAAAGAAGAAAGGCAGATGGCTGGGTCCTAGCAAGGATGCAGGACACGAACTGTTAGTCGGCTAGGGCTGGATGAGGAGTCTGGGTCTAGCCCTGAGCAGAAATTGATGAATAAACCGTATTGCACTCATAGCACCGGTGAGAGGCACCGCAGAGAGCTTTGACTCATAATTTATAGGAATAGGCTATGTGGACATCATTACATTGGTGCATGTGTGTGCAGGCTGGAGAGGCTTGTGTCTCTTTAGCTGTACTAATTGGTTACAGTAGTCATCTCACTGTTTAGACAAGCTTAAAATCAAGGGTTGCATTATCATCGGGCCAGAAGTCCAAGGGCTGCTGCTAATTAATATCTCAGTGCACAAAGCTTTGTATAAAATGAAGCGGTATGGCTGTGATATTTGCCTGAACTTGTGTCTCCCGAGGTGGGAGAGTAGAAATTATCAGTGAGCGGAGATCACCAGCAAAAGTATCTCCTGCAGGAGGAAAGAGAGGAGCTTCTGGCTGTATTTTAATATTCGTTAGGCGATGTTTAAACATCTCTCCTGAATTATTTAAATGAAAGAGTCAGACTTGACACCTGGGAATAGCTGTGTTGGTATCCAGGCTGCAGCCTACTCCCACTGGAGTCAGGGTTTTTAAGGGGTTTGGGAACAGCAGAAGTAGCACTTCTCTTGTAGTCCCAGTTTGCTCAAATTCTCCTGGCAGCCTTTTGAATGCTGTCACAGATCCAGGAAGACCCTGAAGCTTCAGGAAAGCAGCTTTTCACATGTGTACTGCTGGTTTTCCCCCTCCAAAACCCATTTGGAATAATAAAGCCGCCCCTTTCCCCAGGGTTAGTGAGCCATCGAGGCATCCGCGTGAGACGGATACCCCCCAGGTCACGAAGGCAGCTCTTGGTACCAAAGCAGGGGGTCACATCTACCTTGTTACCCACTCATCTTCTCAGCAAGCCAAGGATATCCAGCACGGTGGGAGGGTGTGGAGGAGTGTAAAAGATAGTGTTTAACAGGATCAATGTGTCTCTACTCCAGCAAGCCCAGGGTTACCTAGGAAGATGGATAAAGCACAGAAGGACTTGACGAATTCTCTGAGTGGGAACCCCAACCCTCTTGATACCAGCAGTGAGGCTTCATCCCAGGAATGCGGTCTAGGAATGCGTTTGTTGCTTCCTGAGAGCTGCAACCAGGGGCCAAAGAAACACTCAGCCTTTACAGAAAAGATGTTTCATGCTGGTGTCCTTGGCACAGGAGCCTCCGGCATCTCAAGGGTGAGTACAAATAGCAATTTTTTTTCTGCCGTTGTCCTTCTAAAATGGAAAGACCTATGGTCCACTTGGTATGGAGAATTATAGCTTTCACCCCAGGTACCAGCCCTTTATTTCAGTCAGAGGAGTTTGCAAGACAAAGTGAAGCCATAAGATTCTTCCTGATCGTAATCGTGCAGCCTTTTTCAGTGGCCAGTGCTGTCACTGTCATCATGATGTTGCCAGGGTTTAGGATGCCCGCATGGCAGAGCAGGGATTTGTTTGCAACTGCAGGTGATATTTGGAAGTAAAACCATAGTGACTGCCTGCCATGAGCCCCCAATCCACATTTTGAGCTGATGCGAGGCTGTATTCTACTGACAAATCCCCTGCCTCTCTGTGCATTGGGCTGAAGTTTCCAGGTATTTGTGCATCTTTGAGCCTTTTCTGACTATTATTCACAGTCCCAATTCTCCCTAAGGCTCTGATAAAATGGGCCTTACAACCTCATTCTCTGTCTGGGCCTCTAGAAGCCGCCCTCCCACTATGCTACAACTGTGCTTTCTCTCACACTTCCATCTCATGCTGCATTTCAGGATGTTTGTGCTTCCCTCCAGGAGTACCGGTCTTTGCTAGGACAGGCAGACCTCGAGCAGCACACCCCTAAAGGTAAATATACTGAGGGGAAACGTGGTGTGACAGGACACAGGGCCATAATGCTTAAGGCTACTTATAGTGAGTGAGCTGGGAACTAGGCTGATCGCTCTAGGTTTAGTTCACCGCTTTCATTCTCCTCTCAGTGCTAGGAATGGTGCTGAGCTGTTTGAATGTCCTGGAAAAGCAAATTTCATTTAGAGCTGGAGCAAAGCACTCTGACTGGATGGTAGAACCGTGCTCCCTTTTCTCCTGGATATAGCTACTCCCCCCAGGGTCCAGGGTAGGCTGCATTGATGCCTATGGGAGTTTGATCCCACAGGCCACGTGCTGAGGAAGCACTGAATTTGCGTGCGTTATCATTGCATATGAGACCAGCAGTGCCCCTTTTCTTTGAAAGCGGGACCCGCCTGTGAGAGCTGTATTCAAGATCTAGGTACCCATAGCCAAACCACGACCCTCTCTCCTTTATTCCTTCTGCATCCAGCTGTGCCTCGAAGCAGCTTGTTCTTTCTAGATGCAAGAGGTCTTCGTGTTTACAGAGCTTCTGGTCCCACCTGCTTACAAGAGCTTGTGGTATCATGGGTGCTCAAATATAGGAACAGAGTATGGTTAGCTGGCACTCTCCTGGCCCCCAGAGCTCACCCCTGGGGATATGGATCATAGACTGGTGGCAGGCGGAGAGAAATTGTGTGTGTGAGAGGATTTTAGCCTCAGAGAAAGATGGTAACTATATATACCACCTTCCTGTGCTTAGAAGTGACATTTATTTTCATGAGTGAGGACAAATGACTGCATCCTCAAGTGAATCTTGACAAGCTAGACTCATCCCTAACAAGTGGAGACAGATCTCTATTTATGATCTGCCGCTTCTTCAAGGGGGAAGAAGCTATCAAGCTGGAAATGTAAATGCAAATGAAACGCTAAGTATTGACATAAATAGTTGATAGTGCACGAAGTGCCATAATGGATGGGGCCATGGATTTTGCGACAATGAAGTGACAAAATTGGAACAGCTGTGCTCCCTGACGAGAAATATAAATCAGGGCCGTTCTGGAAGGACCCCAAGCAAGAGATACGCTTGAGGCTAAAGGAGTTGTAGTAAGCCTTCTGCATTTCAGGGATTCCTCAAGGTTATTGTAAAGATGCATGTTGATATGGACAATGGAAATGTTTAGGGTTATGTTTAGGCGCCCTTCCTGAGAGAGAGGAGTAGAGAGAAAGGAGCCTGTTCAGTGGCTGTTTCCTTTAGTCCCTAAGCAGACAAGATTTAGCCACAGGTATGTTGTCAGGGACCATTCAGAAGAGTCAAGGGAGTGCCCTCTTAGAGGACCCTTTCTGTACCTGATCATCCTGAATCGTGTCTGGGTTCAGCATTATTGCCTGCTCTGCACAATCGCTTTGAAATTAAGGGGTCACATCCACGAAGCAAACAGAAGCACCCAGAGCAGCGTGTCCAAGGCTTTTACATCCAAAATACACGCTTATGAGCCAAACCCTTAAGTTTTCTCCTTGGTAAAGCATGAAAGTTCATCAAATGAAAAGCACTCCACTAAAATCTATTTTTAACTCAATGCTTATCTCTGTCTAGGGAATCGTGCTTTTTAAAGCTTGCATGCAATTACTCAATTTAGGTTAAGCTTCAAATCCCCAGTTTGCTGCTGTTTTATTATTTGAGGCTTGCTTAGCGATATAAACAGTTTAGTTTATTTATGGGGTAAATGACATGGTTTAATTTCAGTCACTTCTTGGAAATGTGTACTTTTTGCTTAGTCCAAATTTCCATTGAAAACACTTGGCCAAATCGTGAGGTTGTTGGCTGTTTAACTCCATTTTTTCTCACACCTCTGCTGATGTGAGTGGGAGTTTTGCTTAAGCGAAAACTGAGGAGAGGTTTGTCCCAAGTAAGGTGTGAATAGGGACTTCAACACATGGAGATGACCTGAGCGGCTTGTTCTCTCCTGCGATATTCATAAGCTCTTTATCACCATCTTGACGGAGTTCTTCCCAGCTACAACTGACTCTTGGGCTCAGGGCACCCCAGGGAGGCAGAGGACTCCCAGCTGTTTTTGAGAGTGAGGGAAGCTGGGCGCTAGAGACAATAACTTGCCCACGATTGTGTAGAGTCTGCAGCAAAACTGGGAATAGAGCAGAGCTCCTTAGAGCCAGGTGAGTACCCTACCTTCTAATAAGGTGTGTGGCAGTAATTCTCGGTGGGCGCTGCTTCTATGCCGTCATTTTGATACTGGAAAACCACAACGACTTATTGCAGCAGGAAAAAATGGTTTTCTTTCTGCTTCCCATTTGATCTCTGCTTGATCTCTCTCACAAATGTGGTAAAATGACTTATGCCGGCAACGCAGGAGACGGCTCCATCCTCCTCTGTGTGTGTGAATGCAAAGCAGATGATGTCCGATGATTTCAGACACGTGTTTCTCTTTATCTCTTAGTCACAACCTTCAAGATGCCTGAGGACTTTGAAAGTGTCCTGGATAAGCAAGTGATTGGACCAACTACTGAGAACCTCATCAAGTCAGATTTCCCAGTACAGTCGTTTAAGCCCAAAGTGCAGATTGCCTTCAAAAGGCTTCCAGGGCAGTGCCCTTGGGAGATTGAGATAGAGAGGTAAGTAACCAGAAGGTGGCTAGAGACGTCATTACGGAGTGGATACAGCAGATTAGGGTGTTGATTTTTGCTTGCATGATGTGACATGTCAAAAAGCCTTAGAAAAATGCTGTCCTGTAGGGCAGTGGTTTCCAAAGTGATGGGGTGCGTGTTGCAGGAGGTGCGCAAGACAGTTCACTGGGATGTGGGAAGAAAATACGGTTTTAAAATAGTGTTTATTTCACCTTTTTTTCTCATCTTTCTTTAATTTCTATTTCTGCATGCTCTCTAATGTACATAATACATAAGTATAGTATATATGTATATAATTTATAAACTGGACTAGGTGATTGTTGTGGGTCGCTTCCAACTGAACTATTTTATTTTATAGATGAAGAAATATAGATGAAGATGGGGTGCACAATCGAAAAATGGAGTTAGGGGGATAGGCGCCTTTCTAGGTGCATTAAGTAATTACTCCCCTGTCTGATTCAAAACAGGAGAAGACGGTTATATCGCACCTTTGATATTGCTGAGCTCTTAGCTGGCAAGGGGATAGACTCCAACCAGCTGATGCCGAGGCATCAAAGTCCTGACAATATGCCAACTATTTTGGAGAAGAGAGATCCTGTCTTTCCCATCTACCTCCCATTAAAGGTAAGACGGTGTGTTTGGCGCTCGTGGTCCATCCCCTCGCTTATGCCACAGGATGTTCTTGAGAACTGCAGGGCACGTGGCCATCACTGATACAACTAATGATAAAACAAGGAAACACTTTAGGGCAGGTCTGGGCTGTGAAGGATCTTTACAAGGTGCTGAGCATCTCCTGCAGGGTTCTCACAACTTTATCAGAATTGATAGTCCTTGCGGATGCTCCTCGCTGTCATTTTTGTGTCCAAATAAAAGCTGCTGTCTCATGTTTCCTTCTAGATGCCATAGTCGGCTATATTAACTGTGTGAGGCCTCTGCAGGTGGTGCCTCTGTTCCCTAGGAAAGGGCTAGAGATACAGATACTGCTGTATGGGAGAAGATTGTTGATCAAAGATCAGCACAACTTTTGCACCCGGATTGTTTTCTCTTTTTCTAGCCCATTTAGGAACTGCATGTTCATTTTCCTCCCATGAAATTTTATATTAAATATTTTTGTCTCTCTGAAGCAAGACTTCATTGAACACCTGTCTTGGCTTTTTAGATATTTGACAACACCGACTATGACTGTCGAACACCAGAAGAGTGGATTTCGCTAGGACTGGAGCCAGGATCTCGTGACAGAAAGCCAGTGCCGGGAAAAGCACTTTTACCTACAGATGATGTACTGGGACGTGGTAAAGCTTGAATGAGTTACTATTCAAGCGAGGCAACGCTAACAATTACAGACCCATTCCACAGCAGGGAGCATGTAAATTGTGACAAATGCAGCTCTGCATAACGGAAAAGCTATATCTCATTCTGACCAGGCTCAGGCAGTCAAAGCAAGAGACCAGGGACCTTGACAACTGTCAGTCCTGCCCTGGTCTGTTTCCACTTTTTTAGAAATAGCTTCTGCCTTTTGCCTTCCTGTTTCTGTGCCAGTACAGTCAAAATTTCACTTTATTGATAACTAGATATTATGAAATTAGTTAGGAATACAGAATGTTCTGTCTGGATTTCGCTGCGAGTGCAGAATCAGAAGTCAGGTTCAGATTGCAGTGTTGATTTCAACAGAAATTATGGGAGGTTGACCAAGATTCAAGCTAGTAAATGGATTTGACTGTAGCATCACCGGTCTGATCAGGAAAGTTCATTTGCTGTAGCCTCCAGGGGAATGGACTTAACCCTATTTTAATCTTTGATTCTCTCAGAGGACCCCAAAAGCCAGAAGTTAGTCTATGAATGGATTGATGTTGGTGTTCTGGATTATGACAAGGAGACAGAGCTCTACTTGGTCCATAAAACAGATAAGAACAGGCAGGTGCGGGATGAAGAAGGGAGACCCATCCTGAATGGAGGAATAACTCCAGAAGGTACGTTTTGAGCAAGTCCTTTTGGAACCTGACACATAGTCTGAGATCCAGTCCATTCCCATGCTGGTCTTGGGTAGAGATGGGAAGGGCATCAAGAAATCATTTCATTTCTCTCCCTGTTACAACTCTCAACAGACATGCTTAACCTATCCTGAAAAACCTCTAGTAGAGAGAACTCTGCTCCTTAATTTGACAGCCTATTTGTGTCCTTCCTTTTGAAGATAACTTTCCTTTTACTCTGTCACCCATCTATTGTGCTTTCAAGACAAAATAAATGATGATTTTTCCAGGCCAATGCCATTTTGAGATGTATGCGGACAGGTTGAGATGAAGTACCCCCCTTTGAAAGGTTTGGAGATGCTGGTAATTCCATGCTCGTTGTCTCTTGCTTTCCCTAGATTCGGTCCCTCATTTTGATTTCCAGTGAGCGAACCCAATTATATTCTCCATCAACACAAGCCCTTCTAGGGTTTGTGTTCCCTGTAGATTCATGTAGGCTTTACTTTCATTTCCCAGGGAGAGCCCTGTTGTTGTCATGTCAGTACTGGGTGCCACGAATCCGCCTGCTGTTTCTGGCTGAAGATCCTCGGGTGTTCGCAGAGCGAGTAGTTTCTGCCCACAACTTGCGTAAGAAGACACAGGGGCTGATACTTTATGAGCTCTATGTGGACTGCATGCCCACAGATGGAGTCAGTAGCATCGACAAGGAGAGCCTGGAGAAGATTAAGCAGTTGGCTCTGCATACTCCCAGGATGAGGAGAGAGAAGTGGTAAAGCATCAAATACACATCTGGGTTCTCAGCCTCCAGTCCATTAACATTGTAGGGCTTCACAGGGCGACAAAATAGGAATGGTTGATAGGAATGGTTGGACTCGATGATCCAATGGGTCTCTTCCAACCTAGTGATTCTATGATTCTATGAAAATGAGCGGCAGTGGAGGCAGATCTTGAGCATCCGGCTCACAGGCCTGTGCACCACCCTCTCGCCCAGAGTGTCATCAGAAGTGGATAGGACAAGAGCCCCAGGATCACATGTGGTTGAGTCACCTTCCCTGGAGGTGTTTAAGGCACAGGGGGACAAGGGGCCGAGGGCCATGGTTTAGTGTTTGATAGGAATGGTTGGACTCGATCATCCGGTGGGTCTCTTCCAACCTGGTGATTCTATGATTCTATGGGTGATCTGTCAGTGTTCCTGGATGAAATACATGTACTTCACATGCAGATCCACTGAGCCATGCTTACACCTGCATTTAAGTAGCCTTCAACAGCAGGGAAGTTGGACAGAAACGGCATGGTTGACCTTGCTGTCTCCCTGGTCCTTCAGGGAACAGATCAGTCATTGCTGAATTGATCTGCAGACCACCAGCTGTCTCCAGAGAGTTGGTTGTTGTCTGCTGGTTACTCTTCTGCTTATTAACAGCTGCTAAAATCAGAAGGAGTTCTGCACAGCATGAAGCAAACAGAACAGCAGATCTCCACCTGGATATAATCTTTGAGATGCAGTTCATATCAGAAAGGTGTTTTAAGAGTCTCTGGGCTGATGACTCATGAGCCATTGGTGGTGTCGCTGGGAATGGGCCATGACTGATTGCCCAGCTCAGAGACAGGAAGATGTGAAGGGCTGCGTGGTCTGTCAGCCTGAACTGGAGAGCAGGAGAGTAATTAGTCTTTGTTTGTGAACAGAAATATAGGTGCAAAGAAAAGCACTCTGCCTACTTGAGGTGAAAGTTGATGATTTTCTAGGGCAAACAGAGCAGGGTTTCTGCACTTACGTTTTGGCTGAGGAGACTGATTTCAAGAGGTTCAGCAGGAGGCAGTTGGGAAGACAGCTCAGATAGCCTAACTTGTCCAGAGCTGCCAGCTGGCTTNCCCCTATACCACCATACTTACTGAACCATGTCCCAAAGTGCCACATCTACATTCCATTCAAACACCCTCAGGCTTGGAGACTCCACCACTTCCCTGAGAAGCCTCTGCCAATGTTTCATCTCTCTTTCGGTAAAGAAATTTTTCCTAATATCCAATCTAAACCTCCCCTGGTGCAACTTGAGGTCATTTCCTTTTCTCCTATCCCTTGGTTTTTGGGAGAAAAGAAGACAGAGAAATATAGACATAATTCTGCTCAAACACCGTGGGTTATCATTGCTTCCATATCTTATAACAGCGTGTTAGACCGTTTGAGCTGCCTGGAGGAAGAAGTGAGGTTGAGCTACCAGCGCACCATGAGCAAGCTCATCTTTGACAAAGTCGTCGCTTCCAAACCTGAGACCTTTTTTTATGTCACCCTGCCAGATAAAGAGGAGAAGAAAGTACCAGAGAAAGGTATGAGACATAGCAAAGCAGTTTGAACTTAGCATGGTTATATGACCTCTTTGGTAGGATTCGTGCTTTGTTGTAGAAACTCTCAGGTTCATGTTAGTGATTAGGGCTCATGAGGGGCAACAGCAGGAGATTACATGAGACTTTGGAGTGTGTCTGCTCTTTTTTAGGGCATATTGGCACATCACCTGAGTTGAACATATTACCATCTCTCAGCTAAGCTGCGGTAACTCTGCACGTGTGCCCTTAATGGCACCAAATGCCTCGCAGTGTAATTAGCTTAACTGCCTTCCCCGACGCTGTGCTGGGGCTGGCTGCCTTCCCTTTGCTGTGCTCAGCTGTGGCATGTGTCAGGTGTGGAAGAAGGCTCAGGTTCTTTTGGAGTCCTGAACTAGAAGAAAACGACCACAGTAAAAGATGGGGGGGCTGTGCCTTGAAGCCTCAGTGGGGAGATTCTTCAAGTCCAATGTTCTTTCTCATGGAAACTTCAAGAGACAAGCCTCAGGAAGGTAGGAAGGTCAGACACTAAACAAATCTCTTAACCCCTAATGTTCTTTTTTTCAATGTCAGGGCTCGTCCAGATTCCAGACTATCCTTTTGCTGAACGACAAGCAGATTTCAACTTTATCTCACTCCTTACCACGCCAGAAGTGATTCTTCTCCTTACAGAGGTGCAAGATGAGTGCAACAAGGCAGCCACCATGTCTCTGTTTAACATAAACTTAAACGAGCACATCTCCTTGGAGGAATTTGAACAGATCCAGACCCAGACCTTCACTCAGGTGAGTGGAAGAGCGCTGGAGGTGAACACGTGTTGCAGCCTGCAGAGCTGTCAGCGTGTATCAGACAGATGCAGCAGCTGCAGATCAATTCTCTGGAAACGCATGAGCTTTCAAAGGAGACATTGTAGGTGGGGCAGGGAGGAATTTGTATGTGCTGCCAAATTTATTGGGATGTGGAGAGCATGGGCTGAAAGAACCATAGCCTCCTAGTTATTATCGGCCAGTGCTGACCATGCTCTTAGTCATGCGTTGAACGAGTGACCATGCAGGGCTACAACTCCTCTTTCCTCCTCCTCATCTCCATGCAGGTAACAGTCCCGGTTGGCACTCAAGTGTTTCCTTTTTGTGTGTGTGTGTTTTATTTCCCCATCCCTCCAGCTGCAAGGCACAAGAGCTTTTTTCCCTCCCAAAGCACTTTCCTACACTCCGTGTTCTTTATGGACTTAATTAAATCACCCTGCTTGCAATGCCAGCAGACTAGGACAAAAATTTGCAGCTATCTGGTAACTCTTGACAGAAGATCTTCATGTCCTCTAAATGGGGGCAGCACTTTGCACCCTGAATATGGCCACGTGGAGTAGCTTGCACAGGGTTACACAGTAAATCAGTGGCAGAGGGCATGTGCTGGTCCTTCCCAGTCCCCTGCTGTTTCAGCTAGGCAGCACTGTCATCCACTCAGTGACTGAGGTTGTTTTATTACACAAACCGCAGCTGCCTGTGGAGCAGAAGTGACACTTGGTGGTATTTTAATAAATTAGAACACTACAGACTGCTGCTGCCCTTGGCTTCTGCCCGTCTTTCTTCTCGCTTGTCAAGAGAAGACAACATTCTGTCCTTTACTTGGTCCATCATACTGTCTGCACGACTTTTTGTGGGGGACCATGACACTAGCAGCTCTGGGGATGCTGCTGTATAGAAAAGAGAACAAAAGGGAAACACTGTGCATGAAAAGAAAGAATAGAGCACTCCTGCTTTTTAATATCAGGCTTTCTCTTTGTAGTCTTTTGTCAGTGAAAGGAGATGTGTGGCCAGGTTGAGATGCCATGTGTGTGTGCGTGAATTCGAGAGCTACTGTTTAGGTGCCACAGCTCTAAGAAAACACCTTTCACAGCAGAGACAGGTCCAGCAGTCCCAGCTAGCAGCTAACCTTGCCACGCTGCTTTCCCGTCCACCCTTGGAGGATTACACAGCTTGCTTTGTCTCTTTGTTCTAGGTTCAGGTGTTTCTCAAGGATACTTGGATCAGCACTCTAAAGGCTGCAGTAGAGAGCAGGCTGAGAGATGCAGGCAAGCATGGGTACAACCTGAAGGAGAGCGACTGGGATGCCTACCAGATGTCCAAGCTGTGTAAGCTGATGAAGCGCATCAGATTCATTCTTCAGAACTCTCTGCGCTGTCTGGTCCAGGAGTCACTGATGAGCTTCACCCAGCTTTTGCTGGATGCTTGTCGTGGAATCCTAAATTGCTCAGAGGACATGGAATGGGGAGATGACCTCATCAATAGTCCCTACAGGTAAGGAGGAGAGTGAGGGGGTAAAGAGGGTAGAAAGAATGGAAAAGCATAGTCCCATTGTCTCTCTAGCTAGTGTACTTGCAAGTGAGCTTTGCACTGTATGAACACTTTAGGCTGGCTTGTTCCTTCTAGTCCTCCACCTGACACATTTGCTTGAGCCTAGAAGAATGACACTGAGCTGGCTGGTCTGTTAGTATGGATTTCACGTTGCTGTTAGTGACATGAGGCAGCCCATCAGAACCAAGGTCTGCGACTTTGACATGCTGCTCTAACAATGAGCTACTTCCAGCATTCTCGAGGGAGCAAATGATTACTACCAGCTTTTCTCTGGAGGTCAGGGAGAAGAACACCAGGATGCATGGCTGCTTAATTCTGTTCTTGGATTAAACCTCAGAAGTAGCATCTTGCCTGGGATCTCTAAAGAATACCAAATTTGAGTTGTCACAGTGCCTAGAATTTTCTTCTATTGGGTATTGATTGGAGAATTTCTGTCCTTCATGGTATTAAAAAAGAAGGTTTAGAGACTGAAAACGGGAAGAAAAAAAAAACAAACTGTCACTCACATGATGCCTTTTACCTTGGAATCAGTGGAAGCCTTGCCACTGACTTCAGCTGATCCTGAGCCATGCTGGTAACATACAGGACTGGAAGGTACTGAATATAACTTCTGGGAGGTACATTTTAAGAGTACATTGGAGATGCTGCCTGCCTGGTTTGAGAAGCATCTCCATTTCTGTAAAGCAGCTCCAATTCTCAACGTAAGGTTATTACTTTTGGGGATCCTGATGTGTAATGTTCCTTCACCTTTGATAGAGGAGTTCTCAATGTCTTTACAAATAACTTCAGAATGTAGCCTTTCGTGTCTTCATCTGTGTGGGACAGTCCTCTTCTCTGCTTTTCTTTCCTGTCCACTAGGCATTTTAATATGCACCAGAGCAAGATAGTTGTGTGCTGTTGTCTCAAAAAACAACCCTCTTCTTTCTCGTCTCTTCCCACTGCAGGCCTCAAAGGAATCCACTCTTTGTAACAGACCTTGTGCTGGACAGCAGTGGTGTTCACTTCAGCCCCCCTGTGGAGAGCTTTGAAAAGTCCCTCATTTCTCTGTTTGACAAGGGAATCCTGGTGACTCACACTGTCCCACAGCTGGAGAAGGTGAACTCTTCTGCATCAACAGCCATGTAGTTGTGCAAGTCTCCTGAGTGCATTGCATAGACGCCCCTGAGCTTGTGCTGAGGGAGAGTTGCAGAAGTAGGGAGCTGAGAACCCAGTTAATTTAATTTGGGCACAACACTATATTAACAAAGCTCTATTCTAACAGGATTTATTCAAGTTCCACAGCTCTGTAGCTATTTTATGTGGTGGCTACCTCCTGATTGGTGCTTTATGGTCTCTAGAGACATGTTCTAAGTAGCCTGGTAGCCCTAAGTGCAAATAAAAGCAGACTCGTAAAGGAAATGGCACCTTTTCCAGTGCTGTCAGTCTGGTGCAGGGCTTTTCTGCATATGCATCCTTCTGCCAGTTATTATGAGAGATCTATCTCCCTTGATCCCCCTTCTGTGGGAAGACAATGTAAAACTGATAAAACAGTTCCTGACACAATGTAGAAGGGTAACTTCCCGAAGGTGCCACTGGTGATCGTCTCACCGCTCCCCTTGGGAGGCACGGCTAGCTATTCTAGTCCTGAAAGACCTCTCTCCTTCCTCTTCCAGTATGTGTTGGAGAACTTGCTTGTCACAGACGCACCCTTGCTGGACTCGGTGGGCTTGCACGAGCCAGAAGTGGAAGAACTGCGTGAGGCCATGACGTCTGCCATTCAGAAGGCACTGATCCCCCTGCAAGCCTACGCCAAGAGATATGAGAAGTTCTTAGAGCTCAATAACGGTGACATCCACTACTTGCTAAGGTAAGAGGCACCTGTTCTATGATTCTATGATTCTGTAACGCGAATGGCGAGCCTTTTCGGAAGCTGTGGTGTGAATGTGCATGAGAATGCAGGACCTGAGGTTCTGAGACCACAAATGTGTGTGATGTGCCTCAAACGTGAGATGAGGCATCCATCAGAGGTGGCCTTCAGCCATGGACAATGGTCCAGGCGTTTAGAGGACATCGGTGGTGGCAGTGAGAATGTTGTCCTGCCTCTGACAGCAGTCACAATGCTGTCATGTTTGTAAGTGGAATTGGGGACGTTAATGGGCCTAAAAATGACTCATCTTGTTTGAAAATCCAGTTCGTGTACTTGACTCTGACCTCCTTCAAACAGCATCTATTCAGGCTGATAGCATTCAGTGGAAAGTAATGTTTTCTTTTTGTTTTGGTCTCATTGTTTTCTCTACCAAACCTCTTTGCACCTCTGCTGTCCTATAACCTCTGTTACTTTAATGGTCTTCTTTTAGGCCTCCTGTTTTCTCCAGACAGTGGGACTGAACCCCTTTTTCTCTTGTTTTATTCCTGCTAAATCGATTTACACCTATCTGACAAATTCCTGTTTATTCCCACACTGTACTGAAGTGCCTGTCCTCTCCTAAGGTGCTCGGATGCTCAAATAATCTTCAGGTCTACGTTACCCTATTTTTGTTGGTGTTTTTATTTACAGAGACTACGAAGAGCAATGTCCATCTGCCCAGGAGGTGAAGAATATGGTAAACATGTACTTGTCTGAAAAGGAGAATGTGGACAACGTTTTACCTAGTTCTGTTATCATTGGTCCCTTCCATATTAGCACAGAAGTTGTTAAACAAAATCTGTCCAAAAAATACAAAGCGCTTGCCACTTCCATGTTGGACATACTGGCTAAAAACCTCCACTTGCAAGTGCGGAATGTAAGTTCCCTCGTCCAATAGACTATCTGTCAATGTCTTGTCCTTCTGGTTTTGAAGTCACTGTGAAATGTTCAAAAGATGGCAACTGGGTCGACGTTAATGGGTTTGTTTTAAAGATTTAATCAGAGCAATTGTTTAAAAGACTAGTAGAGGGGAGATATGCAAACTCGACCAAATTGAGTATTAAATGTACTTAACATGCCTGAAAGCTGTACCTCTTGAGATTAAATTCTTCAAGACACTGCCATCTTGTAGAAGTGTGTTGGTTAATTGAAAGGAGCTGCCTAGCAGCCAACTGGAAGTTCCTTCTGCTTGCTCTGAGGGCAACTGGAACGTAGGCAACTGTGTCTGCCAGAGGATTGTCTGAATCTGTTATTGTCATCATTTCAACTGTATACCTGCAGTTCTTCCTCTCCTTTTGGCAATCTCATTCCATTTGAGCTCAAATGAGATGGATGGAGGAAAACTGGAAAGAAAAAGACAAAACATGATTGTAGTTATCACTTCAATCCACCTTTAGACTGGGAAGTGGGTGGATCATGGCAAGTTTTCCACTTTACCCATTAGCAATTAATGGTTTGTTGATGGCCTTTTCTCTCTGTGTCCTCCTGCAGATCTGCAATGCATGTGAAGCCATCAGCTGCAAAATGCATGAGAAACCAAACTGCATTGAAGAGCTGGCTGAGCTGCGAGAGTGGATAGAGGGAGTCCCTGAGCAGCTGGCTGTGCAGGAGGTAGGACACACTCCTTACACACAGGTGACATCAGGGAAAGGGAGGAGGAAATTTATCTATGCAGTACGCAGGGTCTCAGAAGAACTCTGATGTCTCTGTCTTCACCTTCCTTGGAGGTTTTTAAGGCACGCGTAGACAAGGTTCTGAGGGACATGATTTAGTGTTTGATAGGAATGGTTGGACTCGATGATCCGATGGGTCTCTTCCAACCTGGTGATTCTATGATTCTATGATTCTAATGCCGTAAGATTCCTGGTTCTGCACTTTTGTAAAGTCAGAGATGTGGATTTTTAAATACACATATGATGAATTTAAAGATCTATACAAAACAAAGTAGCAGTTAAAAATCTTTCCCAAATGACTTGTTTGTTTCACGATCCATGCGGCATTTGTGTACTGAATAGCTGTCTTCTAAAAATGAATGTTGTTTTCGAGAAAATACTTCTACCACCAAATGCTCATATTGCTGTTACCGTATCTCTTCTAACAGGGCATTCTGATGCTGAGTTGTTTCAGAGTTATTTGAAGTGTAGGTCTTCTCCCAGCTGAACAAATGGGGTACAAAGACATCAAGCTATAAGCTGACTTGTTCAGTGCAAGGAAAGAACCTGGGGGATAACCTAAACCACTCAATTTCTCTCTAGCATTTTATCTAGGTCACACTTCTTTTCCTTCCCATAGAACAGAGGGTGAGGATGGCGTGATCATTCGCAGAACAAGGGGTTGTAAATCCATTCCCACTGTCCTTGAAGCAGAGAAGCAGCCTACATCACATTAAGCTTGTGTGACTAACGGCCTGCGAAGGCACCTGATGAAAGTGAGGAATACACCAGGGAGCTGGAATCAGTTTGGTCTAAAGGTGTCTATTTTTTGTCTTTTACCCTATGCAGAAACTGATTCCTGAAGTCACAGAAGATTACGAGGTCATGGAGGAATTCTTCTACAATCTCACCAACGAAGATTTCAGGGACAAGTGAGCACCAGGCATTTCTCCCACTCTCAAAATGGGGCTCTTTGCAGCAATTACCATTCTCAGTGCTTCAGCGGCTGTGTGTCTATCACGGGTTCCAGCAGAACTTTAAAGTGCCTGTCAGGCTGTATGAGCACTGACTTCATGAAATGAAGTTTGTAGAGAAGCATGGCTTCATGCTGCCTTCTGGCCTTGGGCAAGGCAAACCGGTAGCTTTAACCTGTTTTAACACATTAAAGTTGTTCTCTCTTGGGCGTTTTCTTTGAGACATTTGCAAGGTCTCAAAGTACACAGTTTTGTTTGTGTCTGAAACTCAATGAAAACTTCCAAGGTAGGAACGCTACCAGGGTTTGCTTAACATTAGGAAGGAAGATGAACTCTGAGTTACTGTTACTGCATTTCTTTTCCATGCAGTCTCCTCTTCATCTTATCTTTGTTGTGCTATTCAGATTGGGGCCTGATTATGCTTCAGTAGCAGAGTCAGCTCACAAACACAGGTACACAGCTTCTAAAGTCAGTTCAGCCCTGGAAGCACATCTTTTATGACATGGACTTGGTCCAGTGTGTCTACAACTTTAGTGACTCTCTGCAGAGCGCTCCTGAAACTAGAAACGCAGGACAGTGATGCAAAAACCCCAGAGAAGCTGCAGGAAAGCAGCTCATCTCTAGGGTAGCTTAGCACAGCTCTAGCTGCACAGCCACTGGCCAGACCTGGCACATACAGAACTAGTAGGGGTCTGCTGCATCCCCAGGCACTCGGATGGGGGTGACCTCGAGCATAGTGCTGCAAGGCTTGCTTCTGGCATTGCACACATACTAACGAGTCCAAATGTAGCAGTGAGTGGGCCACGGCTGAGCAAGAACCAAGAAACCTGCCTGGCACGAGCAGCCGCTTTGTGCAGCCCCACCTGTATCTGCATTGCGCTCCCCAAGGTGCCCTGCGGGAGCCTTGCTGTCCAGGGCTTCACTGGATCTGGATTACCCTGGACCCCCCTGCTTAACCAGAGTCTGGCTTTTTCAGTAGCCCTGAAAAGCCACAAGCCAAGAATCTGACCCCATTTTTTTTTTCAATTCCTTGTGAATACATTCAAAGACAGACATTCCTTCTGGATGCCAACTGTTATTTTGCTGTCTCCTCGCTTTTCAGTAACATACTGGATTTGTTCCTTTTAAAAAGGCCCTCCACTTTTCCCCAGCCTTCTCCAATTGAATACCCTAGTCACAAGGACTGCATATCAACAAGACAAGCTGGAAAAAAGTGTTTTGTTGAAACCACATGTGTTTCTGTTGTTGTAAAGCTTCCTTTTTTGGTGGGAGTTGGCTTTCTCATTCTGTTATTTTGAGCATTTCAGACATATGCTCAAAAAGCTTCTCTCTCTCATTCCGCTTTCTCTCTCTCTCTCTCTTTTTTTTTTTTTTTTGGTTTGTTTTGCTCAATCATGTGAGTGCAGGTGGACTGCAAGATACTGGCCTGTGAAAATACATATGCAAACTGAGGCCATTCTCGTCCAGCACCAGAAGGATGAAGACAGATTTCGTGAAATCCAGGTCATCGATCAGCGTGACTTTCGAGACAAACTGAAAGAGATGCAGGTATTAAGCCCCTCACAATAAAACTGTCCAAAGAAAGGGACCTTGAAGTCCTTGTGGTCAGCCAGGTGGGAGAATGTCAGATGAGATGTTAGATCGATGTATCGTAGGACCAAAAATTATCACGCCTTCACCCCACTTTTTTTCTTGGAATTTGGACTTAATTGTTTAAGTTTCATTTTTATGTGAAAGACAATACTCTAGTAGAGCTATTATTTTTGCTTCACTGATTCCATAATTAACGACAGTATAAATTCTGTACCAGGAAGTTTGGACACAGCCTCTTTGCTCCTTGCCTTCAGGGATTGTCTGTTGTCACAGAGATGCAAAGCAGCTGGTCATCACATTTGCACTCATGTCCACCTGACCAGTCATTAATGCTTCTACTTACCGTTTTTGTTGTGATCTAAACAGAAGTGGAATTGGATTAGGGGAGGTGAAATTGTGAGCGTGAAAATCTTGCCTTTGAATGTGACAAGGAGCACACCAGGAAGCGGACATCTCCAGAGGCATCAGTTGTCTTCAGTGCCACACCTTATGCCTTTCTTTTGTTTTCCAGCTGATTGTAGGTGAATTTTCTGCTCAGGCAGACGTAAACCAAGCTCAGGAATTGGCTAACAGAGCAAGGGAGGTGAGGGAAGAGCTAAAGGAGCTCCAGGATCTGGCAGTTCGCTACAACAACAGGGAAAGAATCTTTGGGGTGAAAGTCACTGATGTAAGTGTCAGGTCCTGTATGTACAGGACCCTAATCTTTGTTGGGCTTTCTACGTGGTGGGTAAAGTAAATAATGAGACACGCTTCCTTAGGAAGGAATCTTCATGCTCTTTCTTCATCTGATTAACTGCTCCTCGGTCCTGTAGAGTGACCACACTGCTCCATCACTCGACTGTGAGCAGGAGAGCTGATCCCAGGTGAATATCCAGCCCGGTCTGGCCACAGATTACAAGTGGAGTTCACATGCTCCTTTCCTTCCTCTCAGTCTGGTTTCAGTAAGACATGCAGCGTGTGCTTTCACTGATTATGTGAGACCTGCCCATCCAAATCTCCTCGTTCCGCAGCAGAGTACTTGTAGAGGCACGTGGAGAGCGTGCTTTCCATGCCAGACACATGGTGCAGGCACAGCTCCGCTGAATGCATTTTGGCCTGGGTGTATAAAGCCCAGCTCTTCTAGTTGCTCTCCCTTGGAACCTACATTATGGTCCCAGGAGAGGCAGTCTCAACAATCCTTTTGAAGTACATGTTTTCTCATTGCTTGAGATTCAGAAAAGGAATTGTGCCTTTTTTTGCCTTTTGAGTTATCATCCAATGGAGAATACGTTTGATGCTTGTGCTTGCTGTTTCTTGCTTTCCAAAGTACGGCCAGCTATCCAGGATGGTTAAGAAATTCCAGCCATACTTTGATCTCTGGACTACAGTGTCAGACTGGACACAGTGGTATAAGAGCTGGATAAACGGTCCTCTTACGGAAATCGACACCGAGCAGCTAGAAAAGAACGTCAGTGACTCATTTAAGACAATGCAGAGATGCGTGAAGCAGTTCAAGGATTCACCAGGTAGCCTGGGGAAAGGAAATCGGTGCAAATCAACATTTTGGTGTGAGGCGTGTCACAGAGTGCCACGAACAGGGATTGTCAGGGTGTTGCATGGATGTGTTGTGTGTGTTGGAGCCGGCTGAGAAAAGTCGTTTTCCACTTTTTTGTCTGGATTGATGCTGATTCACATCTAGATGCGAGTTTGCTGCTTGAAGTACCGGTTTGGCATGGAAACAACTAGGCTGCAAATCCCTTTTATACCTAATTCCCAAAACAATGCTGAGATAAAAGCTGCCCTCCTATCTTGCAGTTAATATTTACTCATTTGTGTGAAGTACAGTAGCTCAGACTAGTTATAGCAAATCACTATGTAGCCCAGTGGCTAGACATGTGGGTTTAAGCCCTTACGCAATTCAAGCAGCAAAGGAACTCGAATCTGGGTCTTCCAGGTGCTGTTCTCTTGGCCAATCTTATTTTCTTTATTGGCCAATTAGTTTAATGGAAAGCCAGAAGAGATCATAGTTTCGTTAGGAATAACATGAAACTGTAAAACCTGGAAATTATCCGTGCGAATGTAATAACTGTTTTCTTCCCTGCCTGAATCCGTGTGAAGCTCAGATGGTCGCATTCAGCCCTTTCAAGTCACGTGAAGGTCATGGCTCCTAGTAAAGCTGGAATTGAGGCTTCAGTTGTAGCTTAACTTCCCATCCCATGATTCTCAGAGGTGCATCGGCCATTCGTTGGGGATAATTCTAAAATCTCCTGCCAGATGGCTTAGATTGAAATATATTTTGCAGTGGGAGACTTTTGATTCATCCTTTTTAACTTGAACTTGCTCTTAAACAATGCCATGAATCAGCCCCAATGGAGGAGGTGATGAGTGGATGCGTGAGTAACTATGAATCATTATGGTAAACAGAAATACTAAGAATACCTGCTCATGTTCATTGCAATATTCCCTAGCATGTGGTAAAATACATGTTTCATCCTTGAGTCTGCCTCGTCTTTGCAGAGTAGCCAGGAGGGAGCGTGGTCGCATCCTTGCTGTGAGTGAACAGTGCGAGCGCGCAGGGTGCGATAAAGGGAGGCACATGCTGTATTGAGATTTGGCAAAAGAAGCAAGTCCCACATTCTTTGCCTGTGCCTGTAGTAGCACAAGCTGAAAAGGGCAGGATGGGAACAGTGTGGAGACGTGGGCTTCCAGGATGCCCTTGGAGAGCAAAAGCCCTTTCCTTGACTTTGTCCTTCCTGTAAGGCAGAAGTATCTTTGGCTCTAGGATGGCCATAAGTTGGCAGGGTCTCTCCTGCATGGTTTCCACTTCCACAGCTGCCTGTGATCCTAGCCTGCCTCTAATTCCTATGTGTATTGTCCATCTTCTATTTAGATTAGCCTGAGCTGAGGTGTGAGATAACTCACAGTCCAATCTTGTTAAGGAAGTGAAGATTGTGGAACGATGACTGTATCTTCTAAAATATGGTCCCAAGCATGATGAAGCCCCATCTGCCAACAGATAGTTGGCAGATGGGGCTTCATCATGCTTGGGACCATATTAAGGAATTAAATTTGTTTGCTTCTCATCTTCCAATGAGCTCTAGGCATGCTTCTGCTCACCGTGGACTTGCCTGTAACAGACTTTTGTCTAACAGGCAGGTCTGCTTCTGCGAATGAGCTTGCATCCCTGCTTAGCAGCCATATAGAGAGAGTCTTTGTGTCCTCATTACTTCAAACCTGCGTTTTCCACTGCTCTCTCCTGCTAATTACCTGTCCTGTACCGTGTCTCCACAAGTACATCAAGCTGTAGATAACTTCTAGACAGTTCTTTAAGGCAAATTCCTCACATGCTGTTGTTGCTGATGTTCTTTTGTTTCTCTCCCTGAAAGCCTGCCAGGGTGTGGCAATGGAGTTTCGAGGCAAGATTGAAGACTTCAGACCATACATCCCCTTAATTCAAGGGCTGCGCAATCCTGGCATGAGAAGCCGGCACTGGGAGATGCTGTCAGAAGATATTAACATCGATATCAAGCTAGGACCCGATCTGACACTTGGTTTCTGCTTGGATATGAAGCTACTGGACCATATCGAGAGCATTACCAAAGTAGCTGAGATAGCTGGCAAGGAATACACCATTGAGAATGTGAGGAGAGAGGGACTCGCTGTGTCTTTGGTTGCTTCTCAAATGTATTTCTGTTGAGCAGGCAGTTATTTCTTTGAGTCGTGTTTCTTTTGTCCCAGAGCGTCAAGACACCTAGTGCAGCACAAGTAAAACGGCTGCTGCCCTTAGAGAGAGAGGAGCAATTCACACAACTGCATTCACACACTAGAAGTCATTTCACCTTGCGTAGAATTTACAGTCGTGGCATAACAGCACTGTCTGGTGGTTCCACTGATCCACTGGTTGGGTTGCACACCTCAGTGTGAGGTTAGTAATTGTTTAAGTTAAAATAAATGGATTGTTTGCATCCTGACATTCAAACGTTATGTCAGGGAGATCAGCTGTGACTGGAAATGGAGACAGCAGATCTTTTAAAACAGTAAACATGCTGGGAAGACTTGCTGGCTCTGGAGATTCATAGGTTAGATAGTCTTTCAGCTTCAGTTCACCAGTTTGGATGTGACCTAAGATGGTCTTGATTGAAAGTCATTACCTTCTGGCAGCCTCTGTTGTCCAAAACCTCAGATGAGTTCCCAGTAGACAGTTATGCCTTTCACAAAGCCATCGGCAACAATAGTCTTTAATAGGCACTTAGCCAGTACCCTCTGTGCATCTGGTAGCATAAATGGACCTGGAGATGAAATTGCCCTTTTGTCCCCTCAAGGTTTTCCTTTCAGGACAGCACTGAGGTGTTGAGTTCATGGGCAGTGCAGAGGAAACACGCTGTTGCTGAATGTGTCGTGCACACCTGCAGCTTCTAGTGGAATCCAAGAGCAAACATCTATCACTCACTAGAGAGAGGCATTAAGAGAGCTGGGGAAGCTGGGATAACCACTGCACAGGTTGTATCTGAAAATTAAATTGCTTGTCTCTCTGTTTCAGGCACTAAACAAGATGGAAAGTGAGTGGAACTCCATTTTATTTACTGTGACGCTTTACAAAGACACAGGTACCTTTATTCTGAAAAACACCGATGAAGCTTCTCAGCTCCTAGACGATCACATTGGCAAGGTTCAGAGCATGTCCTTCTCTCCATTCAAGAAGCCTTTTGAGGAAAGGATGAACACATGGGAAAATAAGCTGAGGATGACACAGGTATCAGTCTCTTACCCACACACGTGTGGTGAAGGCCGGCAGCTGGGCTGCACTGCCATGCTTAAACATGGATTTTGTGCTAGGGAGTTGAGAGGGCGGCTATCAAGAGAACATCAGTTTGCAGGGAGGAAGAGGGCCAATCAAAACCCTCTGACTCTAGCAAAAATCAGGATAAACTCAAGGCTTTATTCTGCAAACAGCAGTGCTGAAATTCCAGCTGGTTTGCTTCCTATTGTAACAGTCTTTGGTGGGGGCAGGGTTCTCCCATTGCCACTCTCTCCTCCTGGCATCTGTAGTCACATTATACTAAGTGAACCTTACAGATTCTTGCAGAACCTGTGAAATCCCTGCTAACCGTTCACACCTCAGCGTAGGAAAGCACGTGGACGGCTGCTGTTTAGAGCAGGGTCTGGCAGACCGTGCCAGCACTTCATCAGACCAGAGCCTGAATGGTCAGCAGCCAGCAGGACTCAGCCAGTGCCCTGAGGCGGTGGGGGACATGGGGAAATTCAGTGTGGTTTTGGCTGTGATGTCGTCTGTGTTTTCACCCTACCTTTCCTAGCCCTTCTTTTGATCGCGTTCATTCCTGTCGCTGAAGGCCCGTGAATCCCCTTTGGGAAGTGGCTTATCAGGGTTGGACTCAATGATCCGATGGGTCTCTTCCAACCTGGTGGTTCTATGATTCTATGATTCTAGGGTTAGCTGATGGAGCACAGTGAGCACCATTGCCTGTGTTATTGGAAAAAAACCCATCTCTTGCTAGGTCAAGTGACTGCCTGCATTCAGGAATGGTAGATGGTGCGTGTGACTAAGGCCGTCTGAAAGGGATTCAAATATCTGAGCTGCTTTGCAATGTTGGGCAGGTTCCCCATACCTTTCAGTCACCTGTGCCTGAAAATGGAAGAGGAGGATGTTCTTCCAACCTGCTTCTTGCTCCTTTGAATGCCTGACAAAGAGTTTCCTGTCTGATGCCTAATTTAAATGTTTAGCCTTTCAACCTTCCTCTTAATTCAAAAATGTTTTCATGCATCATTCTGTAGGCAATGCTGAGTCTGAGGTATATCAGGCGGGAGAGGAGATGTGACAAAAGTTGCAGAGTGTGGCATATTTTATTTGTCATTCTTCTTCCCATAAAAAGCTCTTCTCACAAAATAAAATCCCCATCTTACTGTGTGCTCACTTCTATCTTCTGTAAAATACAGGAATGTGAGCTGTGGAAATTTGACCTAGCACTGCCAAGTCCTTTTGAGCTGCGATATCGCCTTATGTGTAGATCTAAACTACTATTATTTAACTACTATTAAACCAGTTGGTGTCAGTTCCGATGTCTGCTGACAATGGTTTGCAAAGGGAATGATTACATTATTTCATTGTTAATTATTTGGGAATGAGCTTCCAGCTCCTGGTGCTGCAGGGTGGCTTTCCACCATTCCGAAATTCAAGTGCGGCATTACCTCTTTTTTCTTTTATTTGTTTTTTTAAACTCATCCTACAGCACCGTTTGAATGGTTTTGTTGAACAGATTCTAAGTGTGGTGTCCCGCAATGCCCCTCCTCCTTCCCACTAGGATGTCCTAGAGGAATGGCTGAACTGCCAACGTTCTTGGCTCTCCTTGGAGCCCTTCTTTAAATCAGAGGACATCAAAAGACAGCTTCCATTGGAAAGCCAGCACTACCAGGCCATGGATGCTGAGTGGAGGAACATCATGAAGAATGCTAACGAAAACCCGCAGGTGTGTGCCTTGATGAAAGCCAGTGCAGGTATCCCGAAGTCCTTGGAGCTGTCTTCCCACAAGGACAGCCTTGGACTTATTGCTTTTGTAATGGTGAGGGCATCAGCAGTGCTGTATAAAGCATGCAGCTTTGCCCAGGCTGGTGTGCCAGTTTGCTTCTCTTGGAACACGACCTTTGGTTCTGGTGTCCAAACAGAGTCATTCCCCATGATACCTTGCACCGATCTGTCCACACCACCAGATACCTTCTCCTCAGCACTCAGACTCCTTACCTCCTGCAGCTCTTGAAACCAGCCCTGCTACAACCCTACCCCATAAACTAACTCCTTTGATTCTATCTCAAGACTGACTCTTTAAAATTATTTAAAACCATCGTTTGTTTGTTTTTCTGGTGCCCTTTGCCTGTTTCTGTGTCCTGGTAACAGTGCTCTACAATCTTCTGTTCTCCAGTCTCCCCTTCACAAGACTCTAGCACTGTTTGTATTCCATGTGACAAATGTTTGTACTTGGGGGAGCCCAGAAATGTGCTTGTTGCATCCCTAAGTGCTTTTTCCCCTCTTTGCCCACAAAGCTCATACTGCTGCTTTCACAGATCCCTGTGAAAGTGCTCCTGTGAATGAGTGGTTTAAATCCTATCAGGAACATCACTGGGCAACCCAATTATCTCCACTGCTTTAGCTCCCACATGCCCAGAATACTGATGCTTCCCCTGTTCTCTGTTCTGTTTGTAGGTGATTTCTTTGTGCCCTGATCCTGCGCTACTGGAGAACCTGAAAAAATGTAACAAACTGCTCGAACTTGTGCAGAAAGGGCTGAGTGGCTCTCTGGAGACAAAGAGAAGAGCTTTTCCCCGGTAACCGCAAATTTCAATGGGCTGGATCACGCTCCTTGGTTCAGAAAATACAAAAGGAGAGGCTCAGTCCAGTTTACTCTGCCAAGAAAGAGCAAAACAATCGAAGCTTAGGATATTGTCGTGAGACTGCAAACATGAGCCAGGCTGCGCCTTTCAATGCTGCCATCTGATGGGGAGAAAGCGGGTAGACACAAGTGTTGTGAGTTAAGGGCAGTCTGGTAGCATCATTGTGTATCTGTGCCTTGTGATTTTTCTAGAAAGGATGCGGTTAAATAAAAAACCTTTGTGTAACTCTGTCTCTTATTCCTGAAGGAATTACCACTATTCTTTGATTCCCCTTTAAACCCGCTTTGCATGGAAATAACTGACTTCTGCAGACAGAAGGGTCTGTCTCTGCAGAAAGGTAGACGGCTGGACCGTGGCTGCCACTCTCCTTCTCAAATACAGCGAGATCAGTGAACAGTCAGGAATGGTGGCTCTAGCAACAGGCTTGTTCCTCATCTTTCCAGGACTAGCCCCTAGTGCTACAGTGAAGAGAGCCTCTCCTCATTCCTCACTCTCTTTTTAGATTCTACTTCCTATCAGACGATGAGCTGCTGGAAATACTGTCTCGGACAAAAGACCCCACTGCTGTGCAGCCTCACCTCCGCAAACGCTTCGAGAACATTGCACGGGTAGGCAAAGCAAGCACCCTGGTGGCTTGACCCACCTCTGGATTGCTGATGTCGTGGGAACTTGGAGGTGTGCGGAGATGAGAAACATTCCCGTTATGCTGTGTGGAGATGTATCTCCTGGGAACCTGTAACTGTGCGTAGGCATTATAAGGTGCTGCCTGCCCTGGAGGGGGATTTAAACAACGTCATTTCAAAGCCAGACATCTGCCTATGAGCTGGGCACCCTGAATTGCTTTTTAGATAATGAGGGGAAAATAGGTATCTGCAAAGGGCAGCTTAGAGAAATTCACTTAGACACTCTCTCTGGCGATGTCTGTCCATCCCACCACGGAGGCCAAGAGAAATAGCTCAGACGTAGCTGTCTGGCATCGTATACAGGCACCTGGTTAGGATGCAGTCCTGCTCTCACTGGCAGCCTCAGGAGAGACAAGGAGTGAACAAGCCTGAACTGAATTAAGTTTCTGCCTTCATCCCTACTTAGGATCTGGGGTTAACTCAGCTGTTTTCCCTCTTTATTATTCCTGATAAACTTCAGGCTCCATGACCGGTCACAGCTCGCACCACCACAATACTCAGACACTAAAACCAATCTCCTACTCATTAATGTGGGAAAATAGAAAGGAAATTGAACTGGAAACCTGGTACAAAGCCATTGGAATAAATAAGGGGACTTTGAGTGATGTGCTGGGGCACTGGAGAAGCTGCTAAAATTTTACTCTTAAAATCAGGCACTTTGACTTCAAGGGATATTGAGTCTACAGAATTGAACAGGAATCGTGGGTTTGCATCCTAGACAGGCGATGAGAAATGTTCATCCTGCCTATAATTTCATTTGCTTCACTCAAGTTAAACTAATGATGTGAATCTCTTGTTGTCACACCATCATCCTCCATTTTTTGGAGAGGTCATTTTGCACATCTCTTGCAGGCTTTATTATTTCTATTGACAAGCAAGTTTGGCACCAGATTTGTCATGATCACAAACCACTGCAGGCTGGTTCTCCCCTCAGGCAGGAAGGCAGGAATAGAAAAAGAAATCCTCCATTCACATCTCCTGTTGCATTTCTTCCATTAGCTACATAGAATCATAGAATCACCAGGTTGGAAGAGACCCATTGGATCATCGAGTCCAACCATTCCTATCAAACACTAAACCATGTCCCTCAGCACCTCGTCTATTCGTGCCTTAAACCCCTCCAGGGAAGGTGAATCAACCACCTCCCTGGGCAGCCTATTCCAATGCCCAATGACCCTTTCCGTGAAAAACTTTCTCCTAATCTCTAGCCTAAATNAGGATTCAAGGAGCGGTCTCACCAGTGCCGAGTACAGAGGGAGAAGAACCTCCCTGACCCTGCTGGTCAGACCGTTTCTGATCCAAGCCAAGATGCCATTGGCCTTCTTGGCCACCTGGGCACACTGCTGGCTCCCGTTCAGTCGCTGTCGACCAACACCCCCAGGTCCCTCTCCCCCAGCAGCTTTCTAGACTGACTTCTCCTAGGCTGTAGCTCTGCACAGGGTTGTTGTGCCCCAAGTGCAGGACCCGGCATTTGGTCGTGTTAAACCTCATACCATTGGACTCAGCCCAGTGGTCCAGCCTGTTCAGATCCCTAACTGTAGATCCCTACAGTTCCAAGAGGACCTACAGATCACACATATGTACTCTGCTGAAGGAGAAGAGGTAAAGCTCCTTGTTCCCATCTATCCCACAGAAAATGTGGAGGATTGGCTGCTGGAAGTTGAGAAATCCATGAAGACCAGCGTACGGGACAATATAGAAAGATCAGTTGGTGTTTATTCAGAGGTAAGAGGTCTATCGCAGACTGGCAGGTCTCTGGTGTCTCAGTTCCAGGTTTGATAGGGGTCACCAGCAATGAGGCTGATGAATTTGCACTGTTCTGTTAGTTTTCAAACACAACCCTTAATCCGACTGTGTGGAGGTCGAGTGCAGAATGTGCAGTTGGACAAATAGCTAAAGGTCCAGAAGAATGCAGAGACTCCAACCTCACTGAACAGCCACAGAACACTTCTGACTATCAGAGAAGAACACTGTGTGAATACATTTCTATTCCTCTCTCCAGAAACCTTCCTCTTTATACAGATCTACTCTCCTTTGTCTTCTTCAGCTCTCATGTCTCACACAGCATGCTGGTAAAGGCAGACAAGGCACTGTGAACTGTTGGTTTCAGTCAATGCATCAAGGGATGCATCTTGGCTCTGGTTTCTGTCTTAAAGTTATACTTTTTTTAAAAAAAAGTATAAAAATCTAGATTTTTATTGGTTTGGGTCTAGGGAGGAAGAAAGGCTGTAGAAACCAAAAGGTCTCAGATATTTCTGTTACTGTTTTCTACTCAGGATGAAGAAGTGCAACTAGGAAAGTTAGAACAGGCCAGAGGAGGGGAAACATTCTTTTGGGTCTCACAGATTCATCTCAGAGCAGGAAGACATTGAAATTAAAAAGAAATAAATCGTTGTCTTATCATCCTTTCTTCTTTTTAAGACTCCACGTACTACATGGGTCTTGCAGTGACCTGGCCAAGTGGTCACTGCTGGCTGCCAGATTTCCTGGACAAAGGAAGTGTCTGAAGCCCTCGAAGCTGGAGATTCATCCAGGAGGCTTTTCCCACAGCTGAGTGCTCAGGTATGAAAATGAATGTAGGGTGGGATTTTTGCCAGATGGAGATTTTTCAATCAGCAGACCTTAGATAACTTATAAATACAACCAGGAAAGTATTGTAGGAGGAACAGAGACACAGTCCTGCATAGCACGGCTCAAAAACAGATTAAAACCCAGGTTCTTTTCATCTGAATCATTACAGATTTGTCATTGTAAACCTCAGATAACGTACAGGACTAATAATACGATCATTACCTGAAGACTGAAAGAAGATGAACATTAACTTCTCCAGTGTCACCCGAGAAGTCAAAGATGGGAGAGAAAGAAGCGATGGACAGTAGAAATAAAAGTGAAACAGCATCCTTCATACCTGTTCCATGCATCTAATCACACCTAATACCTGAGAGATCTGGTGTCCTCAGCTCTGGGCCTCATGGTGGCCCTGACTCTGCTTTCAGCTGAACGTGGTAATGGTGTAGGCAAAAGTCAGCTCTGAGCCAGCCCTGAGCAGTCATTCATGTGTCTGACCCGCATTTAACATGCCATGAGTTTGACTGCATTGTGATAGTCCAGGCTGGGTCTTTGGGATATGGGTTACTTCAGAGCACTTTCTTTTCCTTACCCAGTTGAGCGATCTGGTTGCCCGGCTCTGTGGCAAATTGTGTAAGACGCAGCGAGCAGCGTTGTCAGCTCTGATTGTGATTGAGGTCCGTGCCAAGGATGTTGCAGCAAAGCTGATTGAGGAGAACGTGACGAGCATGAATGATTTTGAGTGGATCTCCCAGCTCAGGTAGAGACTACAGCTGTTGAACCTCACCTGGCCTCCCTGTCCAGTCTTAATTCTCCTTATCCACAAGCCATGTCCCTGACAAATGGAAAGAGGAGTTTGTATAGTCTGTAAGCAGCGTTCCTGAGTTGCCTCTAACAGCCCTGTGAGGAGCAGGAATGAAGCCTCCTAAGGATGCTGGTTCTAAGGCATCTGAGACAGTTGTAGTTTTGATTGCATTTGCTTTGGCAACAGAACCTAAGCCACCCCATGGTGTTTCTCAGCCTCACTGTGAAGGGGCTCACTCCTGCCCAGGGAGCACAATGCTTGATATCACCTCCCAATCTCAAGTCCTGCAGGAACTCCTGTCCACCCTGTTACCTTAACTTATCCTTTCTTCTCTCAAGAAGGAAATGACCTGCAGCTCTCCAAACTTGCAGACTGAGCTGCCGTGTTGTCTGCCAGCCAGTGTTTATCTTTCTGATGTCGTGTTCTCTCGTTTTTAGATTCTACTGGACACAGAGGGACCTGTACAGCAGAGCAGTCAATGCAGAATTTATCTATGGGTGTGAGTATCTGAGAAACACTGGCCGGCTGGTTACTACACCCCTCACAGACAGGTAAGGAGCTTGTTTTCTGGGCAATAAGTATCTTTTTGGGTTCGGAATTGTTGTTTTTTTTTTTTCCTGGATGAACAAGCCTCACTGGAGATTAAACCAAGGATCTGATTATGCTGTTCTTACTGCTTAATGTATGTAAATAGAAACCATTTGCACAGTAGAGGATTACCTGAGATAAGGGCATAGGAACACGCTGGCATTGGTTCTACTGTCTTCCTAGTGATCAGTGCTCAGAGTGATTGCTTTCGCTCTCCTCATTCTCAGTGTAGTGCTCTGACTCATATAAAATGCCCACCTGATAGCTAAGGAGCTCTTCTATAAACCAGCGTAGGGAACATCTAATACTCTAGAATATGCATCAGCAATAACAGTTTTACCCTTTTGTAACTGTCCTTTTTTTGGAGAGTGGATTTGTAGCCAGTGGCAGAAGGATTTATCCGTGCAGGTCCCCATGAATACTAATCAAGGCCACAGAGCTGACTCCTTTGCAGAGCGCTGCGTGCCCAAGTGCAGAACAGTAAAGGATGGATTCTTACCAGTCTCCAGCCAGATAGATCATATCTGATAGATCATATCTTACTGAAATCAGTAGTAGAAATGCTTTTCATAGTCTGGTCTCTTCTTTGTTGTAGGTGTTACCTGACGCTTACAGGGGCTCAGCACCTGAAATTTGGAGGAGTACCTGCAGCACCAGCAGGAACAGGCAAAACAGAAACAACAAAAGACCTGGGAAAAGCACTAGAATTCAAACTGTGGTGTTCAACTTCTCTAACCAGCTTGACTTTGTGGCAATGGGCAAATTTTTCAAAGGACTAGCCAGGTACAATTGAATGCTGAGTGTCAGTAGGAAGGAGTGGGTAGGATACAGGGGTGGTGGCCACTGGCAATTGGTGGGTATCTTCACAGCAGCCCAGAAGAGCAAGCAAAGCCCTCGTAAGGGGATTACTGGGTTCCAGAATGAGCAAAGTTACAAAATACCTGCCAGAAGGGAGGGACAGCTGAGCCAATTTAAAAAACAAACAAACAAACAAAAAAAGGAAATTATTCATTTAATGCAAAATTAAAATGCTTTGCACCAATCCAGTGTTAGAAACCTATGCAAATCTAACACTTGCAGCTCTGGCCTCTGTTTTAATATCATGTACATCAGAGTCAGATTCTGCCCACAAGCTGCTTAATCTTAAGGAAAGAATCTTCTGAATCTATCCAAAACTGAGCAGCCGAGAGAGACTGCTCCAAACCCCGAGGAATCCTCTCAGAGAAGCTTCTGTCTTCACATTTCAAGCAGAACGGGTCTAATTAGTCAGTTGCCCGCTGGTGAATCGGAATTAGTCACTCCAACAAAAGCTAATACTCTTCTCAGATGTTTTCTTTGTAAGTAATTTCACTTCTTTCTTAAATGATGCCTTGTGGGAGGATCACCTTCCTCATCTACATGCTCCCAGCTTTATACATAGTCTTCCAAGCTCTGAGAAGTGGACTTGAGAGAAGTTTAAATTGTGTCTACTACATGCATAGCTCAGGTACAAAACATTAATTCAGCGGGAAACCACTTTAAAGCCCAAACCTTGTAACATGAAGAATTTGTGCCAGGCTGTAGGGTAGGAGATTGCCGTGGTCTTGCAAGGACCATGTGCCTTCTCACTCATCGTGTGGCTTGGGGCTACAGCCCCTTCCACCATACCTGTTCCCAGTAGCTGTGGGACATTAGGAACCTTTTAGGTTCCCTTGTCTCTGTGCCGCCTCCCCAGTTTGCGGGTTCATGATTTCTAGATCTAGCAAAAGTTTGACTGCAAGTTGTCTCCTGCGTGATGTTCCTGACTCCCCTCGTTTCTTCTTTCTTGCCCAGCTCTGGCACGCGTGTTTGCTTTGACGAGTTCAACCGCGTTGATATCGAGGTGCTGTCGGTGGTGGCCCACCAGATCACAACCATTCAGAAAGCACAGCAGCAGAGGGTGCGTAACAAATATGTGGAAGCAAAGGCAGATAAAAT